>DWEJ01001028.1:0-14110 GCA_018245835.1 Mysoria sejanus stolli
GTTTTGACACTATAAATGGACTCTTCTACGCTGATTTTGATTGAATACATAGTTATATATTAATATTTTAGGACAACGCACGCGACCATATCATTCAAAATAAGGCGGAGCGGGTCTCGTGGTATATGTGGTAACCAGCTGACACAACCCAAATGTTAAAATATATGATTCTTAGTTACTTCGGTATAAATACGCTAGAATATTATAAGCTTACATTAAATAGGAAATTTAATTTTTAGCAAAACACGCTAACGACCTGTGCATGTTCGACGCAAATCCCTACAGAAATAGCTCGCTTACATATTTCTAAAGGTGGCACGCTAACACTTAGTGTAATTGGAAATATCACGTTCCCAAATTCCCTCCATTCACAAGTCTTAGCCCCGAAATTGCTCGACGCTGTATAAATATTACATGTACGCGAATGTTGCAGAATAGAACACAAACGAAGTTGTGCACCCAGGGGCTAGTCGTTACATCGATACGTCACTCCTAACCAACTTAATCATTCGGGGAATTAACCAAAATGATGGATGTAGTGCAGTTTCAGTATCATTTAACATTCGTTGGCTATGGAATGTCTACAGGATTGCCTACAGGACCAATTTCCACTGACACTCCAACGAATTGGCTTCTAAAAAAGAGACAAAAAGACAAGTACATATAGAATATCAAAATTCCGAAAGAACTACTAAGGTATTAGTGATAATCTTAGTGTACATATTTTTAACATGCTCATTGTAGACTCATGGTGTACAATGACCACGCTAATCACTTCCCACCAAATGGTATATCAAATGTTTGTTATTAATAAATGTTTGTTATTAATAAATTATTGAAGAACCAATTCATCAATATTTTTTTAATAAATATTGTTTCGCGTGTTCCTACTCGATACAAATTCAAACAAAAAAGTTCGTCCAATTCACATTGTTTATAAATTGGGTTACTCAAACTTAGTGTTGGAATGGCAGTCATAATAGAATCATAGTGTATTTATTTGCTACTTAGTTACTAAATTGTGTGGTTCGTAGACATTAATAAACCCAGATTTATATTCTGTCTTTATACTTTTTAGAAACTGCCCAGGTGTGCATTCCACGTTGGGCTACAACATCTATAAATGGTTTGTGTAATTAGCGGCTAATGGGAAAATGATGAACTGCCGGTCCTCGGGGGCGTCTTGTTGAATCACGCGTCAGTAATTGAAAAATGAAGAAATGTGATTATATCCAAATGATGTTGATGGAATCATCTGTGCAGATGAAAACTGATTAAGCTTAACACTTTATTAACGTTTAATTCTTTGAACAACTGAGACCCAACTTAGTATTAAATTAACAACGCTTATATGATAACCAGATACCGGATAAATATGCGACAAGAATTATTAATACAAATTTAAAATAGATCATTTTATCATCGCAGAATCATTTATTATGTCTAGGCATCGAACGACTGGCGTAGAAGAAACAGTGTTTCTTATGTGGGCCGCTCACCACGGGAGTAGCAGTCTAGTCCTATTATTAGAGGCCTTGAAACTATAAAATCCAACGCGAAAAATTTCTGATAGCAACCGGGCTGTTAATATGGGGTCGCTGGTACTGGCGACATGCCAGGAACAGGAAATAAGGATGGTGATCTACTATGTGAAGTTAACGAATTTTATTTAGAAATATTAGTTCTCAGTATTATATAAACATTACTAAAGACTTGTATATTGTAGAGGAATTCTCGGAAACTAAAATCTTTGGGAAAACTCGTAATTCTTTTTATTCGGACTCATATATACATACATAAAAAAGAATTTTATCAAAATATATTTATATATTTACCCTGTACTACAGCTTTTTACCTTACCTTCTCATTTTGAGACAAAACTTGGTTCCAATAATGCAACGATAAAAAGGCTGATAATGACTTGGGTACCCACGTTACAAGCCCTAACAGAATAGCAAACTACAGTCATACTGCTTCCGATAATTGACATTTGCAACTAATTTGGAGCAGGTCTGTAGAAATAAAACTATCACTATTGGATCCAGATGCTATTGGTTATTAAATGGACTATATGTCACAAAATATTAAATTGCATTAGAACTTTAATTAATGGTTTAATTAGTTAACAAGTATTAATGAATAATAAGTATTATCCGCCTGTTTCAAAGCTGATTACAACTTATCCAAGAAACTAATTCGGCGGTTTAGTAAACACGATCAACCAGGATCAAAGCCCTTCAAAACTTGACATAAATTGTTTTAGTAGTAAGGGAGCGTTCAAGTATTACGTAACGCAATTTTTGAAGATTCTTGACCCCCCCCCCCCATATAACGCGGTGTAAAATTTCTGTACCCTGTAGGTAACCCAAATGAGCAATTTTATCTCAAAGTCACAAATAAGTTGAGTAAAGTACCGATTAGTTACACTTAAAATACCTCAAATACCTACATATTATAAACTATCCGTTGACCATATATGGGATAATATAACGTGAAACCCTGGTTGATTCATGCGGTCAAATTGCGGTACTTTCCATCGCTTTGCAGCGGTTCGTATTTGCGGTGTACTTTGTAATACAAGTCATGTTTTATGTCAAAATAATAAATGCGCGTGTGTATGTAGGAAACGATTTTGTAGGTGTATTTCGATAATTACCTTAATTGAAATACATTGTTCAGACTGTACCGTGATTGCAGCTGACTAGTAGGTTGTTTCCGTGAAAGAGTTATAATATTTTTTGACGGTTTGTTAATTGACCACAAAAATTTTACACACCCAGAGTATAAATGCGTTAGTGCACGTCACAGAAATAGTTGTCATCCGTGGGAACGGAACCCACGACCACACTCGCTCAGTTTGGGCGCATGGTATTTTAGGTGCATCCAATACAGTACACTAAGAAATAAGAATTTGATGATTGTGGTGAAAGATGAAAACATATAATTAACATTGTATAAAATAAATGTTTAGTAGAAATTGTTTTATCACTAGAATAGGATCCTTTATAATATATTTATTGTGTTCTATGATCTTGCAGTTTCTTAAAAAACCTGACGTATTACATACTCGTAAGCTTAGAATTAGTGAATTAGTAATTATTAGAAATCTAGTAGTGGTTCGGAGTCTGAATATGTGCCCGACGCATGACGCCCACTATGGAATAGGTTCACCACCTATTCCAAAGTGGGACGTATAAACGTAATCGGTGAAACGTAGGAATGTTCCTCTGCATATCTCTTCAGGGATTACAGGTAAGAAGTTACATTACAGTTACAATATATTTAAATATGTAACTGCGAGAAATTTTGTACAGTAATATATTTACCGAGACCAATATGTGGAATGATTCTTGAAATAATCATCAAAAATATAAAAATTAAATGAATCGTGAGTAAAATTTTGTCAATCTTTAAACATTATTAAAATTTTTATTAACATGTTTACTACATATCTCTGATTAAAGTTCGAAATTCGAACTCTCCCTTGGTGTGTCTCTAACCTAACTCGACAAATTGATGTGAAGGCTCCGGATTGTCGTGTTTCTTAGCGGTATTTAAAGCTCGTCCACATATTACCAACATGTTGAAATGTTGTGCCACATATTTCCCACATGTTGGAACCCCACACTGGAGCTGGAGCTGGAGCCACCAAGTTTCAAGCACATTACTTAAATGTGCTTGAAACTTGGTGGCAACGCCTTGTTATTGAAATTATCTCAATTAAGTTGATACTTAAATAGTCATGATGGAAGCAAAGTAACACGTGCATTATTAGTTTTATTATTTACTTCAGTAGCCAAATACTGAAGATGGCAGTATGCGGGAATCTTTTTGCCGACTCTTCTTTATCCTGCTTGAACAAAATTGTAACGTATTTCGTGTAAATAAACATTAAAAATATTTCATTTTAATTTATTTTATGATTACTTAACAATATACGTTTTCACTAACTTACGAGTATGTTGTTACAAAACTATAACCGATAAAAAAACTACTTCCTTGTTATGATGATAATTGTTGTATTCTTATGAAATAACAAAGTTCTTTGCCCAAATATGTACATATATACATACATAGATAATGAAGTTGACATATCAGAAAACGTATTGAAGATTCCGGTCAAAAACAGTCGAAACTTGCCGTGAATAAACTGTGGATTGTGAAAGGCCTTTGAGTAATGTTGGACCAAGTCAAACTGAGGCAGTGGCAATTCGACTGAAACTAAGTTTGTTCCTCTTTGTGTGGACCAATTGTTCGTGAATTGGGCACTCCGGAAGTGAGGCATTGTTCGAAGAAAGGATACAATTACACGCCCTTCAGAATACGTATAAATTCCATACCATTCAAACTCCAGTACTGACAGCTGCAACAGAAATTATTCATGACGAGCGATAAGATTTTGAGAATGACAAAAGTTAAATTAGAAAAGTGTTTAACATTCTTTCATACTTGCTTACATAAAGTTCATTTTCACTATCATCGACTCTCCGTGGCAATGACATGAATCTGGCGCATGTTTATTTACGCGGTTTTATTGTAGTGGTAAAAATATGGGTGACTTGCTCCTAGCAACTTTTTTGGTTGTAGGCTTCATACCAGCTGTTAATATTGATCGAAATCATACCGGTCTTTTGGAGGATAGATATGGAATAAAAATTATCTTCGTGAAAATAATTCACTTCGATTAATCCATACATTTAATTTATTTGATGCGAAACTAGGTCCAGGCACATCCAGGTTCAAAATCAAGTACTTGTTTGTTTTCAGCACAAAAATATTGTCTGAGATTACCAAGACAAATCCTTTCTGTGACCCAGACCAAGGCCCAGATTCAAATAATAATTCTAGACCGCAAATTCCAACTCACCAAGGTCGTAAATAATTGAACAGCAACATGAAGATATAATATTACGAAATCAGTTTCTTCTAATGAAAATTTGGAAACGAAAAAACTTTACAATACTATCACGAAAAAATTGAAAACCGTTGAAGTAAAGAGAGTACTGAATAATTAAATCCAACTATTCTTAAAATTCTATTTGTATAATAAGATGCTCGTACGCGTACGCATAAAAAATTGTTTGATCTTCTTTAACAAACAACACAGTCATTTGCGGAAAGACCGTTTATTTTTCAGTATTCCGCTTCGCAGAAATTTTCGGAACAAAAAGTATACGTAGAATTTTGCAGACGTCGTCATTAGCTATCTTTTAATTGGAAACTCAACCTTCCAAAAACTACACGCCTGCAAAGCCACGTTAAGACAAAGCCAGCGTTTCACAAAAGGTTGCATCTTTTCGCTTCGTTTGCCCCAAACATTGCTTAGATCCTCTCAAGTCTATTTTTTGAGACGTCCACGTTTTGGTGTCCTAATTTAAAGATACTGCTAGTCCTAGTACCAGAAGATGAAAGGAAATGTTTTTTTATTCCCTTTGCCTTTTTTTTTTGATCAAGCTTTGGATGGAGGAGTTTCTTTAAGGTTTATTGTCATAATTGTGTTACGTACGTATTGCCGGTCATCCCTTAATAGTAATCCCAAATAGTAAATTATTTATCACTATTAACATTTGAGTTATTCTGATAGTATTGGATAGGATATTATACACTTAGATCAATCATGTTAATCATTATAAGAGTTAAAATTTAGCATTATAGACAATTATTGGTCACGCTTAATTATCGCACCGGAAATATTTGTAGGGTATAGTTGAGCACTGTTCGTAACATTTAAAGAATCTTATGTTTTAACACAGTACTGACAGTCAACTATTGGTACTGTGTTATAACAGCCAAGATAATATTTACGAGTATAACTTGATCTGAAGTCACACGGATACCATTGATCTGGTCATCAGCATCGTCATAATAATCAGGCTATTACAATTCAATGCTGGCCTTTCCTCAGAATTTGCCCATAATCTCTACGTTGAGCATACGGGTTGGAGATCGCAGAGCACAGCTTCTCACACGCCTACGCTGATGTCAGTTCGTTGCGTGTCTAGTTTTGTAAAGAGTATTAATTATATTATAAAATAAATGTTGACGGATAAAACAACGTCAAACAACATTTTACATCATAATTTCATTAGGCTATATCCATGGAAAGTTCCAGAAGTAAACAAAGGCGTGAATTAATTTTCAAGTTGACATTTTCATAATTAGTATAAAAAAACATTACTGATGATGCCTATACCTTCCCGTCGCAAGAAGGAATAAAATATGCAAAATCATTATAACTAAGACCAAAGAGAACGTAGGGTTACAGAACGAGACGGTATAAAAGTCAAATTCAACAATCTCGCAATAAATGTACCTATGCGGTTATAATGTGATTCATAATTTGAAAATTTATAAATTTCTCATGTGTGTCGATGATGTATTGATATGATGGATTAAAATACGAGCAGCTACAAATATTTTATATATAACTCTTAAGTAAACAAAATGTATATAACCAATTGTTTTATAAATTACCAAACTTAGATAAAATGCTGGTATATATAACTAATTTGTATGTATGTCTCTATTTGTCTTTAATGATTTATAGAGCTCTTTATGTGATTTTTACACGTTTTTAACGAAGGCTAATAACTCGTTTATTATTATAACTCAACAAATAAACAGTTACGAATAACACTTACGTACAGCAGTATTTTTTTATATATTAAACATGCCATCTGTAGTAATTTATTCTATGTGATGCTTGGACGAGTTGTGAAGTTTCGGGACCGGAATAATTAATTATTTCTTGACAACGGCGTCCTTTGAAGAGCTTAGTGGCCGAAATGCTGCACTAATATACTATGGGCACGTCCCATTGCCGTGTAAATATTTTGGATTTTATACTTTAGTAAGACCTTCAGACTTAACAATACGCTGATGCAGCCTCTCGTGTTTCTGATGTTTGTTAGCGACGATGACCTCTTACCGTCATATTGCTCCTTTGCCACATACAAAAAACAGAAAGTAATTTATATTTTTTATTAAGCGTTTGAAACTGGCTTAATTCTGAATTGTGAATTATATCTGGCTTAATTCAGTCATATTTTTCGGGCTAGCCTACTACTTTTAGACATTTCTAAGGTCCTTATTCATGAGTTCCTGCTGATCGGAGCGACGTCGGAAAAAGACTGCATGTAACATAATAAGCCGCTTTCCGCATAAGTTCCGTGTAAATACTTATAAGTTTTCTCTCATATTAACTTGTTACAGATTCATCTGACTTTATAAGTTCAAAGCCATTTGATCGATATTTACAATGATATTCTACAACTATCACGCGATATTGTGGAGTAATATTAGCTTTCTTTGAAGATATCAGTTGAATCGTGCAAGTAGGGATAACCTGATATTTAAAAGATAATTTCTATTACTATATAATGTTAAAAATTGTTCTTTCATTCTTTTTTCTCGCTTCTGATCTTAAAATTTTAAGATACAAAAGACGTATTAAAGGATGTACGTCATAGTAAAGTAGAAATATTTAATTTTGAAAGAATATATTTATTATTATCAATTGTTCCTTGTCGAAAGTCATTTTATGCCACATAGCAGTTATGTCATATTTTACGATAGATGATTAAAAGAGATACCTTCATTTTCAATGTTGAAAATCAACAGCAGAAATTATACCGTGTTTGTGAATCAATGTTTATAAACATATACAAAATATTGTTTTAATGTTGACTGACAAACTATGACTTTGAACACATTTACCTTTAAAAATGAAGTACCTAATATTGCATTTTATATGCAATATAATGCAATATTACGTACCAAATTGAATTTTATATGCAATACATAAATTTTGACGTCCTTTAAAATGTCTTTGAAAGTTTATTAAAATAGCAAATATTTATTGTCATAAAAACCATTATAATAATATATTACCACGCCGATTCCAATTTTAAGGCAACACGATATTTCTATTTGGCCCGCAAACATCATGAAGGGAAATTTGAATTCGGAACGAGTTTGGTTACTACTTTTTTCTATTATTAAAAATTTTCCAGTACCCAGTTGGATACTTCTTAATAAATATTTCTTCTGTGAAGAAAATGTCTTTTCATTTTTATAGAATAAGCCATATGGTTGCTAGCATGATCACTATACATTAGCTTAGCTTCGGCGGACCGTTAACTAGCGTTACGGTTGCAATATGGAGGTCAACGCCTTTCGGGCAAAGTCGATCAATGGTTGACTTGCGTTTAAAATTAGCTACTGCTAATCTTACTACTAATCTTAAATGGATTTTTTGAAAATGGAAATTTTGAAAAAAGAATATTTGAAGATTATTTTTACAATACTTTGAATTCTAGAATGGTACAGCGTATACAGCGAATACTTACGCAGAGCCCAAAAGTTAGTATTTTTTCTACTGTTTTGTATATAAGTTAACTAAATCAATATATGTATCTTTGATATATACAAAGTACTATGTATCATTCCGGTAAGTCTCTTGCGACTTTTTATCCTGCTATTTTGGCCCTTACGATGAAGAAACTTACAAAAGCTATAGAAGTTAGATTTCAACTTAAAAGTTAGAATTGGAGTTCGAGTTACACCCACGAAAACTTTTACAGTAAAATAATAAATACGGTGACAATGAAGCGCTGTTTAATTACTGCCGCCTTTTCGAAACCATAAACATGATATATTTATATGTATGAGAAGGAATCTTGTTACCATAACATAAAAGAGCTTCCTTGAGCAGCGACTATGTCGGATCAAGTACGAACATATACTGCGCCACACCCCCTGGAAATTGCGACTAATCCTTACCACGATGATTTACTACTGACGATCAGCTTTCGACTCGATATAGAAGACCATAACATAAGTTCTCTTGTAACCAGATGGCCTAATGTGGAGATATCCTCCGATATTAATATTATTATATTAACAGTGAAATAGATATTTTCATGTTGTAATAAAATCCATAAATACTTATTTACACGCGATTTATCGGATGCACATTCGTACAAAGAGCTTTCAGAAAGGGTGTTGAGAGCTTTATTGGTATACAAGTGTTTCGCCAAGAAAATATTGTAATGGACTCTTCGGACCCAGTTGAAAGCTGGTTTGAGAACCGAATAAAATATATCGTTATATTACTACCAACAATTGATGCAATTCAAAGCGGATTGCATAGTTTAAATCACAGTCTTTAAATACAGATTACCATTATATACAACCATTCAATAAACAGATATCACAGCGCTTGGAATGTGGTGACCATAACCTATCGATGAATGAACTTAGAGGTAGGTTCGAAGAGCCTTTTAATATAGCGTTTCCAAAATACCTCATAAGGTAGCTCATATCATAGCTTACGTGTATTTTCTTTCAAAAAACAGCGCTACATGTGTGGTAATAGTTTTCAGTTTGCCGAATTCAAATGATGTACATATAACTTTAGAAATAGTTTCGCTAAACGCGAGACACGCTGCACGGTGACAGCCCACAGGTTGCTGTACCGGTAAAACTAAAACTTACAACCTATGAATTAAGCATTAGTATGTGATGGTGCAAGTGACGAACGGAATGCTGGAAAAGCTTAATTTTTTTCTTATGTAGGTATTTTTGTCCTATATGTGGTTTATAGGATCGTATACATATAAAGTAAACATATACATCTAAATTAAATACTACCGAAAGCTTTAAAATATTCGTTGGTGTTTTTCTTTTATAACTAACGATTGCTAGAATTTTGATTTAATATATATTTTATAACGTTAAATTAATAGTAATTGATTATTTTTGTTACATTTAAGACGATTTTAGTAAGTGTCGAAAAAATTGTTTACTTTATCAATGAAGTTGTCAATCATATAGTAAACCCCATAGCTTCTCCCACCTTGAACATCGTAACTTCATCATAGACATTGTACTTATTATAGTACTTGTCATAATTTGGACATTTATAATAACTAACGTAATTGGAAAGTGTACTATTAGTAAAGGGACAAAAAAAATGATGAAAAAAAAACGACAGAAATATAAATTGTATGTATCAGTAAAACAATTCATTACCATAGCAAGGACGCTATACTTGTGCAAGATAAAGAGACATTTGCGATTTAATTTACCTGTAAAGATTCTTGGTGGTATCTGTAAACTAGTGTTCAGGATATAATGAACATTAAAAATATACGTGGTGTTATATCTTGAAATAGAGTAAATTTAGCTCATCAAACAAATAAGACTTTTATTAGTATTGTTCCTGTCAGGCCTGAGTAAGCAAACACTCCCCGACGCCGTGTCGGGATACAGGGTATCATAAGAGGTGACTAAGCCCGGTGTTGGCAGATCACTGTATGGCACAGCTGTTCAGGCTCAGCTAAATTCCCGGGCCACTTATGGACTGTACCGTAGCCGGGGCAAATAAGCTGTGCTTTGCAATCTTTAATCTGCATGCCCAGCGGAAGGATTATAAGAATAACTCCTCTGCAGACTAGACTACAGACTACAGTAGTACTAGACTGCAGTAGGCTGATGATGATTAATTAACTTCTTTGATATTCATAACATTTCCATTTTTATTATCACCCACCACTAAACTGAGTATTCTATTTACATAATACTAAATTTGCTTATGGGCAAATTTCTCCTGTAATCGTCCACTAAGAGAGTCATCATACTAAATTAGGTTATTTTATTATCATATTATATCACGCATATAAATTGTTAGTTGTAACAACAGTTAACTGTAGATATGAGTGATATACAGTGTTCAAACTTTAAGCCCCAACGATATCTTCGAATTAATCTCGCCTAATGATCCCCAGTCAAACTTTGGAAACTTTGCGCATGACGATTAGCCGTCGCTCATCACTTACACCAAGTCGCAAGGTATAAGCACTGATTTGCATTTTATTACCGCTTAATTCTCGGCACTCTTGTTTCAAGGGCTTAGCTCGTCTAAACAGAATTTTCACTTTTAGGTCTAATAAAATATATGCTTTTTATAATGGCAATAATAATTATATTACAAACTTCAATTTAGTGTATAAATGAAATATATATAAGTATCTACTTTCCCGAATTATAAATGGCCTAATCTTAACATGTGCTGAACAGATTAATTGAATTTATCTTATTAGAATATATGCTTAATCTGTCGCGTTTCTTCGACATTCATGACTCTTTTCACACATGCACACCGGATAAATATGTATATCAACATATATTTCTTATAATATCATAAATATATTTCTGTTTTATATTTTTCTTTTTATTTTCGTATAATTGTAGGATGTGATCACCATGTACAATTATAAGATTTTCTTTCCATATCCATATCCATCTATATCGACCCTTCTGTCGTTCCACTGTTGGAATATGGGTCTCCTCTCAGAAAGAGAGCGTTAAGGCCATAGTCTATTTTCTTTCAACATAACTTAATCTAGATGACGTGTTTCAGATGGGAACGAATCGTTCAATTTATGAATCGTAAAGAACAAGCACCAAGAAGTCTTTTATGTAGCTGTAAAATTGTCTTCAGACGCTTGAAAAGTTCCATTGCAATATTTCGATATCATTGTTTTCCTATCAAGCTTTCGTCTTTTAATCTAAAGACCAAAGAGAACCTTCTTTCGACTTAATACATTTGATGAAAATGAAGATAGGTGAACATGGGTCCTAGAATAACGTATAAAAACTAATTTCTAAACTCGTTCCACATTACTCATCGATCTTGGCGGTTATGGAGTCATTGACCTAAATTTGACGTCAGCCGCCGCAAAGTCTTTTAACGGCCGCGTACCAGATAGACGCTAGCTTCAGCTGTTTCTTCTGGTGTTTTAATAGGAGTTGCGCTTATATAATTATAACTGAAATATTAAAACGATAGAACATATGCACACTAGTAAAATTTCTATAATGCATTAAAAACAACGGAATGTCCGGGAAGCTGTCTTCGGCCAACGTGAAGACTGTGCCTTAACCATTCTCAGTTGAACGATAAAATGGTTCATAATAATTAAACATTAAATATTATTAAAATATGTATCCAATTGAATTAAATAGTTGTACATATTTTTGAATTAAATAGTTGTCAGCCCAAATACATTTTATCCACGCTCTAGACATATCACATTAGTTAAGGTTGCGTAGAATTAAGTGAGAATGGCTCTGAAAGTTTAGTGGATTTAACACCATATAATTATAATGGTGTTAATATAATATAACCACATATAATAACGCCATATAATGGTGTTATATTGGCTGGTCATCCGCCTTTCCATGCTGTTATGCAGATAAATTGTATTTTTTCTTTTATGGTAATTATTGAAAGATTTTTTTTTTACGGTTTGAACTCGAATTTTAAAGATGCTCGACCTTTGGAAAGATTGATCAAAGTTTCAATCGAAATTTTGTAACGATTTTTTTTTTCACGCCTGTATTCCCCGAGTTTTTTTTTACGAAATATAAAATCTGATGCGCTATCACCGTAGTGGGAATAAAAACGGGTATGATAACGCATTCATGCTGACCTAGTAAAATCCGGTATACTTATACTTTAATTAATACTTGTAATTGTAAAACCTACTTTACCTACAACTATTATGATCCACAAAATATAATCCATTAAAAGATTTTAAATTTCAATATTACATCCTAAATTCAAAAAAAATTTTAAAAACAAAATTCATACTTGTCTCACAGAGGGATAATTTATAAAAATTTCAGCCTTTCGACTTAAGTGGGACCACGTGTAATAAACAGACGCTCGTTTCACAGTCTCTTAATTTTATTTTAAGGATTAAATAAATAGCGAGCAATTATCTTTAAGCTGTAACTAAGCTACATTAGTTTTTATCGCTAGACTGTTACGGTTTCATGATTGATTTGATTATAACAAAAATTTGGTATAATATAAAAGTATTCAATAGGATACTTTTATTCATAGAAAATATTTACAAATTTCCATCAATTACTGAAATTTACGATGATTCAACAGAGATATGGTCCCGGTCTCCTTAACGAACAAAATGGGTATTATGAGGCATAACGCCAAATGGGTTAATATTATAAATTTTGGCAAACACGCATATATTTTAATTTGTGTTAACTGGTCGTTGCACCTCATTTATATGGGGTACTAACCGCGAGGATATAGCTGGATTATTCGACTACCCGCGCTCAAGACTTTAGAGTGGATACTCTGCAGAGGATAAGGGAACGTTCATATAAATCCGTTGAGTGCTAACAGTATTTAGGTAAGGCGTGGTGCATACTTTGCGCAATGTAAAGGCGGGTCACCACCCAAATTGATTATGCAGAATACAGTGCCGAATACTACTAGTATTAAACTACCGAGCTTCGGTGGCATTACTTTATTATCATTACATATTATTTTCCTTTTTGCCACTGCATCACGATAGCTAGTGTACATATACGAGCCACCTAGGTTCCCTCTAAAGCGGAATAATGGTTCTGAATTTAAATAAAACTTCGATACGGTTTTAGGTCATTTTTGTTCCAACTGCGAAAACCGTATCGTGTTTCGCGGTTCTCCGCTCACTTGCGGTATTCTCTGTTCTCTAATAAACTTGAAAAGCTTTATTGATTAAAAGTTTATTTCATCGATTCAAGAAGATAGTACCTACCGGTAATAAGGAAGATAGTGACTTTGTGATTAAAACCTAAAATTAGTTCATTGAACAACTACAATTTGAAATGTTAGTGACGGCATTGGTTTGTTGAAACGGTACATATGTTGACTCCTGCGGTTTTTCCACTCACTCTGCGGTTGTAATATTGGGGAATTAACAAGTTACCGTGTGATGTTTTTGTAACACTAATAGATACTACATAAATAACTCCCCCATAAGCCAAATACTCGCTGATGGGGGAGTCAGAAGTCTCCGAAACCGGGGTACATGTACGAAAAGAGTTATGAATCTGCTTATAACATTATGTTACTGTTTTCAAATAAAGTACATCTACTATTTTTAAATTTGTTCATAAATAAATTGCCTAGTTGTTCAGTGATAGCCTAGTGGTTTGAAATGCGACCTCTCACGCCGGGAGACCGGGTTCAAATCTCTGGCGCGCACCTCTTAAAAATGTGCGTTTTAAGTTTAATATCACTTGCTATTCGGTGAAG
>DWEJ01001029.1:0-14108 GCA_018245835.1 Mysoria sejanus stolli
TTTGTTGAGAAGTTATAGCCCAAAAACAGTAAATGATTTTTCCTGTAAAATTTGAATTTTTCGATTACGCGGTTATTACACGGGGGCGTCGATATGTTGGATGTGAATAATGAAGAATTTCAACCAAGAAGAATTAAAAGTTGATCTGACAATGTATGTTGCAATTAGTAATACGGATCAAGGTCGCATGCCAACAAAGTTTACAAAACAAAAAAATTACAGATACCAATACCGCATAATTTGTGTCATCTACAAAGAAGGGGAGCTTTTGACTTCGATGTAAAAACGATGAATTCAATGATAACTGATTTCTATGGCAACATGGAACAATTGTGTCGAAAATGGATAAAAAGTTCCTTTTGCTGTTTATGTTCACCGTAATGCAAATAGTCATTGTATTTTAAGACCTAACAAAGCACAAGAACAAGTTTTAACTCTACTAGAGTAACTGTCTCCTCCGGACGTGGCTTCAACCGCTTACCATTTCACCACTATTTAAACAAATTTCTGAAGCGAAAGGAATTATGTTCATACGACGTAGTAGAAATGGCCTCTGAGAATTTTTTTGCGTACTTTACCAGAGTTCTATAGCAAAATCATGGAGATCTGTTTTTTGACGGCAAAAATGCTTACATTTAGGTAATGCGATTTTTTTGTTTTTTTTATCGTATTCATATGTTTTTTCATTTTTATTGTCTTCTTTCCAAAACGGCAATTTCATACCATTGCATACTAGAAACTTATGGGATATACCTAAATATACTTAAGAAATATTTGGGCAAATATTAATTTCATTAAAAAATCATTCGAGCATGTTGATGAACTTAATAGTTGCCTATAAAGTTTGTGTTTTTATTTCTGCAGTTTTTTTTTTCAGTAGCGTAGGCCCTCGATATTATATGTGTCGTATGTATGTGTCGTACGTAAATTGTGATTGTGTCTGTCTATAGTTGTATTTATATGTTAACAGATGGAACAGGTATATAACGCTACTATTGTCGTCTTTTAAAACATTTTTTTTACTTTTTTTTGCTCCACTGTTAGAATACGGGTCCTCTCTCGGTTATCATAACGAATATTTACATACATACCATATTTACATACCATACAAATACAAGACATGAAACTCATGACAGGCCAGTTGCTGCAGTGGTCATTGAACCTGACTGCTTAGCTGCGAATCGTGAGTTCTATACCCACGTAGAACAAATATTTATGTGATAAGCACAAATACCTATTCTGTTTTGTTCTGTTTGAAAAAATACGTACTTATATATTTGTGGTGAATTAGCCATGGAATTTCCGTAATACAAGATTTTTTGATGCATACTTCGAGAGTGTTCTGAAGTGGAGACCACGTCTTGGCAAACGCAGTGTGGGACGCCCTCCTGCTAGGTGGGGTGACGATATACGCAAAGTGGCCAGCAACGAATTGACTTAAAGAGCTGAAGAATGAGCTCAGTAGAGTACTATTGTACATACCTGTCCAGCAATGGACGGGAATAGGTTGATGATGATGATGACGATGAAATTCATTACTTTTAAAGACGAATAGCAATAATTCACTATGTACATCAGGTACAATAATAAATCATACCATTATGAAATCGGCTTTAAACACATTATTTTTAAATTATTGGTCACTTGTGTTTTGATACTTTTTTTATGCTACGGTTGATTAAACTTTATTAAAATGAATATTTTTCATTATAACAAAAATTCAATTTTTTTTAAAAAAAGCTGTATAACGGCAGTCATACTACTAGTTCTTATCTATCAGCTCAGTTATCGTAAGTTACTTTATCAATAGAAAACCGATGGAATTCATTAATTTCTGGTCGTAGTGTCCAAGAATGTAAAATAGGATAACAAAAACATGGATATAATAATAAAAAAATATCTCTGGTACTACTTGTTTCTTTTTAATAATTTGTATTTTTTTTTTTGAATGGCCATTAGTTCTACCATGACCCATTTCAAGACCTATTTCATTGACGTATAAAATAAATCATACAAGAAAAGTAAAAAAGACTGACATGTTGGTAACGTCAAAAGCAAAACGGGAAATTCGTATAGAACAACGCAACAGGAAAACGGAAATTATTACCGGCGCAAAAGAATTTAGCTGTAACAGCATGTTACTTTTATTATTATATCAATCATTTTGGTATCTGAACCAAGTCGGTATCAATTGGACCGACTTGGTAAAGTTAAGATCCAACTCATTAAACTCAAATGTTTTACGAACACATTTTGGAGCCTTATTTCATAATGTATAGTAAGGATATGTATAATGTATATAAGTATATGTATAGATTACAAAACATGTACAAAACAAACCATAAACAAAATTTGTGAAAATCTTCTCTAAACTTAGTATTAAGAGTCGAATGCTTAAAAAAATCGATATAACAAACGGGAAAATGAAAGCTATTAAGTAAGGAAATATAATATTGTACCACAAATTACTTTAATATCTCAACAAAGTTCACCTCACAGTGTTCATCGTGAGAGATTTAGGTACCTGCATCCCAAACTAAGATTTGTACAACTCAGCGAATTATTCCCGAAACTTTTCCGCAAAACGTTTCCGAAAGCAATTAATTTTTGCAGCCACAACTAATATTAGCCTCGAATATTGGTTTCGCAAAGTTTTCTTCGCAATTATAACAACCGTTTGGCTATTATGTAATATTTATTGTTTACAGGTGATTTTGGAAAAGGTAACAGTAGAATTTTAGACACCGTGATAACTTCACTTAACATTTTGTTGACTAGGATCACCTGTAAGAACACCCACGCCATATTTTTTCAATGATACTTTGAATATTAGATATATAGCGAAGTCTATTTGATTTTTCAGTATAGCCAAAATACTGGCACAGTACTATATCAATATTGGACAGAAACAAATCCCCTAGTAGTGCCTGTTGACTTAAAGAATGCGTTTAACATAATGAGTTACGTTATTTTCATTAGCATTGTGTCACTGTTATACTTTTCATTCCCGTTCTGGAACTGATCATCATTTCATTTTCACAATTGTCAACAATAAATGAGCATAGATAAATTGTCTAAGGCCGAGTTAAACTAAAAACTGGTGTGCAGCAAGGTGGTATTTTTTCCCCCACATTATAGTACATACTCTTTCTCGTATCAGTCATAGAGATATCATATGCTGACCATATGAAACTATTTTCACAAGCTAAAGTCAATAATCTTAATAGTCGATAAAATTACCGCATAAATAGAGGCCGTGAGAGCCAAATTGTAGAGATATGGAGTTTATGTTAATCCATGCTAATTTTGAGCAATGATTTTGGGCAGCTTGAGGTTTCTGGATAATGTTAGTTGCGAAAACTTGCCAGTTATCATTTATTATGAATGGCACTTAGACTCCCCTGAGCCAGCTGGAAAGGATTCTTGGCTTGCACATCAATAGTACTTGGAAATAAACGGACGCATATTATAGACGTACGTAAAATGCTGTAATATTATCGCCGCATTACAGTCTCTCGGTAGTCTTAAACACTGCCCTTGAGACTAAATTAATATTACTTATATTTAAGAAGTTTTAAGGAACCCAGGTACTTAACCATTAATTACAATATTATATTAATTACTTTTTTATCCACATAGTTAATTCTCAGCATGGACATAAACTTATTTTCCTGTCAATTAAAACAAAAATATATGTCTAAAATTTCCAACACGTGTAGGTACTCTAATAAAAATGATCAAATCTTTCTCTTTCCTCGAGGATATTGTCATTGCTGCTATACTAAACAAAATAGAGTACTTCGTTATCTGTTAATTTAATAGTCAACATATATATCGAGAAATCCTCTAATCGTTACTTATTACTGTAGTCGTTTTGCCACTTATTATATATTATTTTTATTAAACGTAACATCACGTCTGTAATTCCCGAAGAGGTAGACATAGGAGTACAATACACTCTTACGTTTCACCAGCTACGTTTACGGCCCACTATGGAATAGGTGGTGAGCTTATTACCATGTAGCGGGCATATTTCCAGACTCCAATCCACCATTGGAGAATCTAAGTTGGAAAAATCGAGTAGTGCTCGATCCGGGATTTGAACCCGGGCCCTCCCGATCGACAGTCGGGCTTGCAACCAACTCGACCACTGATATTTTTATCTTTTTTACATTTATATTAAATATTTAAGGCATAACGTAAAAATATTCATTTAATTATAACATTTACAATGCTGCAGTTTTCGTTCCTATCACACATACTCTACATGCTGCTCTCAGGTCGAGAATATCTTCGGGCTATAAGTCCGACATTTGTAAACTTGTTGTAAAATTAACAGTGACGAGAGTAAACGGAACATGGAACTGTTTATGTGTCAGTTTATTTACCTACGTCACTGTTACTACCTGTACGCGGCTCAAGAATGACACTGAAATAATCTTCGAATTCTATTTCCAGTCTGCGTACTAAGATACGGGCATTCAAATTATCTGATACAAAATGGTTACCAAAGTTACCACAGACATGGCAGGGCTCAATCTCAAATGGATCCCAAATTTTAGTAATATAAAAAAACGTAACATCACGTCAGCCATCTCCAAAGAGGTAAACAGAACAGTGAACACACCCATATTTAACTAGTTATATTTACATCTCCCAGTATGGAACAGGCCAGGAGCTTATTGCCATACACTAAGCAAACATCGAGACTCCGAGCCACTGTTAAAAAATTTCCACTACTAGATCTAAACTAAAAAAATCCATCAGGGATTTTAATCGGCAATCAATGAATTTCTAACTGTCGTACATAGAAATACGAAGTTTTTGAATATACAAGATTTGATCTATTTTATAATTTTGTAATTTTGATTTTCTAGTAGTGGTTCGAAGTCTGGATATGTGCCTGATGCCAGGCAATAGGCTCACCAGCTATTCCATAGTGGGACGTAAACGTAACCGGTGAAACGTGAGAGTGTTCTGCATTCCTCTGCCTACCTCTTCGGGAATTACAGGCGTTAGGTTTCATTTTGCCGAACCGAAGATCACATGGCGACTTAAAAATGTATTTTTGTGTAGAATTTTATTTTGCGACTAAAATAAGACAACATTTTTAGAATAGCTGTACCTTGTACTTGAAATGTACCTTGAATGAGAATATAAATAAGTGCTATTATAAGCATTGGCACACAATCTGTTATCTATATAAATTTCTTGTGAGTTTTTATAGGCATCCGAAAATAGACTCAGATGTATAAATAAAGTAAGAAATGTTGTTGAGATTGAAAATAACTTCTAAACGCACTAATCGACTAATTAGTGATTAAGATATACCTCTAGTATGTCGAAGTCATTTACACACGATGTAAAAAAACATAACATCACGCCTATAATCCCCGAAGTGGTAGGCAGAGGAATGTAGAACACTCACAAATTCCACCAATTACGTTTACGTCCCACTATGGAATAGGTGGAAAGCCTATTGCCATGCACTGGGCACATATGAACATTAAGTGAACCAGGAATAGAGAAAAACTTGTTAAACTTGGAAAAAAATGTTAATCAATAAAATAACTCTACTAGGTAGGTACGTTTAAAAACATGATTATGTACATTTTCACTTTCTAAAATATATATAGATAAAAGATGCGTAGGTCGCCCTCCTACCGTGCTATCTAACAACTGTAGAGGACAGTTGGATACATCTGGATCCTAAAAAACCTAGGGTCTGATGAAGAGGCGCCATTCATGGGAGGCCAACATTGGACGTCTAAAAGCTGATAAATATATGAGTAGGTAATAAAAATAATACAAGAAACTTTTGATCCTTACATACACCAGAAGGGTTTGCGCTGAAAACTAATGAAACGGATCTATTTATGGCTCGTGGT
Source organism: Mysoria sejanus stolli (assembly GCA_018245835.1). NCBI lineage: Eukaryota > Metazoa > Arthropoda > Insecta > Lepidoptera > Hesperiidae > Mysarbia > Mysarbia sejanus. Next base: position 5,889 of record DWEJ01001029.1, read on the forward strand.
GAGAGTTGTAAGGATATAGCGTTGTCTTCGGTAAAGTAATTCAAGCGTTCAACCTTTGTCAAATTTCTTAACAAGATTTAAATCAAAACGTTCGAATTTTATATATATCTTAATGCCTTAATAATAATCTTAAATGCCTTTATTCCCACAACTTTTACCAAACTTGTACAGTTTTAACATAAAACTGGCTCCAAGGTGACTGTACTTAATTTGGTAGCTCTAAAAGCTTCTAGTTTTACCTTTTACATGTAGTCTTCAAGTAAACAATGATTTAATAAGCGACTTAAAGTTAACATAATGCCTATAAAAGAGACATCGCATATCATCCAAAAACACGATATTTCAGCCAGGATTAATTTTATAGAGATTAAAGCAGTGAAATAATGATGTTTAATCTTTAAATCATCATTAATAAATTGTAGCATTTTGAAACACTTACTCTTAAGTACACACACACGATTAGACACGTGCTCACATACACATACATAACCTCGTTAATAAGTGTGACACTCTAAGAATCCGTCGCATTATATTGAGTAGATGGAAGTTTTAATGTAACATGCATTGACGAGACTAACCTGACACTTCATTCGTAACAAAAACAATTTCAACGTTAGAGCGTAACTCTTCGCCAACGTACAATGAGAAAGTTTGAAATAATCTGGAGAAGAGTTGATTGCTCCGCGAGCTACGGAGAGGTGTATGCTCCGAGGCTCTCTGAAAGATTCAATCACCTCGGTGCCAAGGCGATCCATTAAAGATACTTTAAGCATAACGCTATCCGAAGCGACCAACAATAGTAACAAGTTATATTCCTTATGCTAATAAAAGTAACACAAGGAGAGATCTATGCCCAACAGTGTATTGCAATAGGCTGATGATAATGATAAACAGATAAAATATATCATTAACGGCAACCAATTATAAATGCGTGAAGTATATAAACATACTCATAATTGCATCATTATGATTATCATGAGCACAGGCCTGTCTTGAGGGGTTGTGGTCATCTTCTTGCACCGCTCACAACGCCCCACATAGGCGGCCAGTACTTAGCTGTGCCTAGACATACCGAGTTCTGCTAGTGCCGGAGAGTCGGGGAATGTATTCTTATTCCGCGTCGAAACGGAACTAATAATGTATCAATATATAAGGATCGAAGTGTTTATATTAGGTCTTTTCAAATCAAAGGCAAAAATAAATATATTTTATTTACTTAAACATGAAAGAAATAAGTTGCTTTTATTGTTTCCGACGCAATTACCAAAGGTCTCGGCCTAAGTTTTTAAATTATGTACATATCTCAGAGAAGTTTGCCAATTGTTGTCCGCCCTTTCTTTAATATGCTTTTTCGGAGTCGATAATAAACATAGATTATTACAATAATCGCTTGATTACACAAGTTTTTTGGGATCGTGTTTATTTTAAGAAGTAATATATTTATGTTGTCAGTTTAATAGTAGCTTTCAGAGATCGGGGCATATATGATTACGGTATATTAAATATGATTTATCTTTCAGTGATGGCAATTGGTTCACCATCTATTCCATAGTGGGACGTAAACGAAACTGGTGAAACGTGGGTGGGTGTTTTGCATTCCTCTGCCTGCCTCTTCGGGGATTATAGTCGTGAAGTTACGTAAAAACTCCATATGATATACAATGTTCTGTACTATACAAAAATAGGTGACAGAAAAAAAAGAAACTTTAATATATTACAATATATCACATATCTCAGCTGCTACCTTACGAGATAGATAGATATCATACGTTACAGATGTACCAACATACGTTACAGATGTACATCATACGCAAAAACCAACCATTCTCTACCGTGGATTACGTAGTTCAATGAGAAAAGGCAGTACAGTAATGTTCAAAAGCAATAAATCTATTTTGGAATTAAATCTTGAGTGCCACGAAGAAGGTTACAACGTAGCAAACGTAATACAGCAGCTTCATACGATTGTTGCTTTATAGTAGCTTCGTATACTATGAAACTACTATGAAGCAATCGTTGCTTTACCGTTTCATAGCTTCGTAGCTCCGTAGCACCGTAGTACCGTAGTCAACATACAATGTAGCGTAACCGTGTTGTAAACAACGTACATATGTAGAGTTTACAAATATATTTATTACCCCATGTATTTTTTATCACGATACATTTATATAAATTGAATTACTTTTGTCCTTTTTATACCATAATATGAGACCGCCAGTTAAATTCGCAATATTGCACGATGAACCAATTATTCGATTACTTAGTATGTAACGAGTAAAATTTTAAAATTATCCACATAGTATAACATGAAAAGTATATAAAAATATTCTTAAAGTACGCATACGTACATACAACTAACGATGACAAATTTCGGACAATAATGTTAGTTCACTGCACTAGCTATAACAGTACAGTATCAAAAAAAATAATGATTAAAAGATAGAGTATGACCACATTTTGTACATTGCAACTGTAAACTTTACTATATATAATATATGTATACATACATAGATATTTTGATAAAGATATTCAGCACACGGTATCTCCTGCCTACCGTATTACATACTTGGTGTGATAATATAATAATATTATCAAGTTTTACGATAGATGTACAAGAAAATCATATGTAGTGAATACACAGCTATGATTGTTACATGAACGGATATAAAATGCTCAGAACAAGAGCAATATACGGGCGCGGTAAATACGTTCACGACGCTATAGGGATTAGGAGCGCAAGGGCGCGGGATTACGAATGTTCTAATAACTTATTAGTGTTCACAAACTTATGATTGGACGTCAACATTCACGTACACCATTGGACGTATTATACATCATTATATTATCACGCCAGATTCCTCATAAGGTAGACAGAGATCACCGAGTGCCATATTTAGGCACTCGGAAATATCTCTGTTAGATAAAATAAAGCTCTCTGATAGTGATATTTCTTCATCCTTAGAGGCCTGGTACACTATTTCTACATTTACAACTCCCTTCACATATAATTCACGTATAATAAGCTGATATAAATATAAGGTACAAATTTATAATGTCTGGGACCATCTCATCAAACCAAACATAATACATAAATAAAATAATGCAAGTTGTTCATATTATTACGATCAATGATAGAAATGAAATTATTTGTATATTTAGTGATATAGAAAAAAAATTTATAACGTTTATTTATTCTCGTATTATATAACTTATACATTTTAATATTTCCTACATATGTATCTAGCGCATTAGATGCGCCGAGTACTTTATAAACACAGGAATGGAAAAGATAAGGAGAAAAGCAATATTCAATTTATATCATATCAATATTCAATTCAGTTATATTCAATTTATATCATAATTATATTTATCATTGGTTTTTTCTAACTATAATAATATATTTTACTGGATTTCATAGAGGGGGGTGTTATATAACGGATACATCATATGAATACTTAAGACATTCCTCTGCCTACCACATCAGGACATTACAGGCGAGATATTATCCTTTATTAAATCATCTATATCGCCAAATGTTATTCAAATTACCTCAATGTATCAAATAATAAGTAAATAATAATAGTAATAATACTAATTTTATATAATAACTACCATCTTCAGTATAGTTTTTTACTTCTAGTGAGATTTAGAGTAAGGATAAAGGGACATAATTACTTTTATATACAAGTAGTTTCAGAATTTTTAGTTTAGGAAAAGATTAAATCTGTATCAGTCAAACTTGAGAAGTAAAATTCAAATGAGATTGGAATTAGGAATAAAGTAATTCAAACTAAAAACGACAGAATTCAAATTAAGAACGTATGAAATCAGTGAATTCCATAAAGGGTGACACATTTCACTACTAAATCAAAAAATTTCTTATGATAAAATAAACAACTTTAGATTTAGACGTAACACGACAAATCTCCTGCTCGACTCTTTATCGTACTTTCATAGTTCATAAAAGTTAACTGTCAGTAAACGTCAGTAAACGGCGCTAAAAGTACAGTAAAATCTATAAATTTATCATCCGGACATAAATAAAACTACGTACCTACATATAAATATAACCAGGACGTATTTTTGAGACATTTTGTTAACGCCGAAATATTTTTAATGTTTCATGTATCGAAAAATCACTAAAAATAAACCTTATAATTAGTAAAATAAACATTATATAAACTACATTGTTTTTTTTGTATTTAAATAAAACTCACAAGTGCCCGACAGATGGCCATAGGCTCACCACCTATTCCATAGTATGCGGTGAGACGTGGGAGAGTTCTGCATAGGCGTGAAGATAAAAAAAAAAAAAAAATAAAACACAATAGCTAGTTATTTTCCGACCCTTTTATCGTTCTACTGTGGGAACATAGGTTTCCTCTCAGAATGAGGGTTAAGGCCATAGTCTACCACGCTGACCAAGTGCGGGTTGACAAAATTCACACGACTTAGAGAATATTTTTTTAAGCCAGTTTATTAATATTTCATTTAATAACAAACTTTGCCAGTTAATAGCTCAACATAAAATATAAATTAATATCTCTATCTCTAAACTAATAGGCATTTTGCGACTGCGGTTAAACAGGCCTTGCTCTAATAAGGCAATTATATAATAATAAAATGTATTAATTAATATATTTTATATTCAACTGGTTTTATTGAAATGTAAGCTTAGTTTAATATTTGAAACATCTGTTAAAGATATCTCAGAGGTAAATTCATAGCCCAATTGTCTATGAGATACCATACATACTTATATTTTTATGCGGGATAATGTAGATGATTAATATATTACTGAAATACAACGGATAAAGACTAGGATATCTAATATTACTATTCTGATGAGTAAAGATATAATAGAATAGATATAGTTGTCTCTCGGTGCTCTCCGCCTGCCCCTTAAGGTAACTGGCGTGATGATATAATTTTCATAATAAAAGACTAAGACGATCAATTAAGCCTTCAACATGCTGTAGCAGATATTTAATTAATATTGTTCCACAATACCTACGTGACCCAACTATATCAATGCAAGTGCGTAGAAATTTCTAGAATTGGAATTACGGATGGTACGTGCAGGAGGACGAAAGTTCGACGATCACCGCAGGTGAAGTGGAGAACCGGTGAGATTAAACATGTTAATTAATTCTCAGGACAAAGTTATGCAGGTTTTAATGTTTTAAATCCAATATTGCTTTGATTTGACCCAATATTTAATATTGAGAGATTATATGAACTACTTTTTTCCTCATGATCTCCCGCCAATTGCAGCGAGGTCGCATCGGAAACATGCTCGTGAGGAAGGACCTCGTATAGGTCCCAAACTAGTCGGGCCATCCCGAAAAAACATACGCGAGTCTAGCCGGCCTAATACTTAGTCATATCGAATACGTTTATATTATACAAACATTCGAAGATACGTTCGCTATTATTATTAAATATTTTCATCTGTGGTAATGTAGTTCACTTGGAAATTTTTACATAGCTTATTATCAAAGGATTCTTGAGTAGTGTATATATATTTAAATTATGTTCGTCGGGCGATTAAAGTCGCCGTTGTGACGTTACCGCGGTCGGGATCTCTTGCAGGAGGATCTCAGATAGATGCGTAACTAATTTGGTTATTGCAAATAACATACGCGATCTCTGGTACTTAATATAATCATATTTATATTTAAGTGCTGTGTTATAGGAACCTACGTATGTGAATATGATTTCATTAACAATGTATAGCGCCTGATGCTGATCTTGTTTCGGACAGTTTATACTGAATATTACTGCAGGGGATGACCCATTGCTGTTGTGTGAGAGAATCAACGTTACTCTATATAATTTTCTTCATAAAGGTTATTTTTTCGTATCACGTTAAGTTTTTTTACGTCAAGTTTACATTGACACATATTTGGCACTGGATGCTCTCTGTCAACTCCGTGAAGGATCTGGCTTAAAGATGTAATAATAATTATAATATACCTTTGTAAAATTAAAAGAAATGTTTGAATTCGTGCAATATAGCGACTGCATATGAAATGCTATATTAAAATCACGACACGCGTTGTCTCTCAGAAAGAATAATAAGTGCGGATTAGCAAAACAGAAACTTTAAAGCATTACAAAGATTTCCATACCGTATAAGTTCTCCTCACAATACTTTACTGAACCGTTATCATAAGCGAGCTTTTAGTCGTTCCGCGTTGAACACGGGGCTCTCCTAAGAATGAAAAGGGTCAAGCGGTCAAGACATCGCTTGAAACGCTGACGACGGAACGCTACCAAGTAGAATGTGTGTACAAAATGTACATATGTAGTTTGAAAAATGCACAAAATTCTATATTATCAGTTCGTAATACATTAAAAACAACAGAGAGTGAAACAAGAACACAAATCACATGAGTTTCACCCCTTATTATTATATGGACAAAAACTAAACTATACCGGTATTTACACAGTACCTATATATTATAATTAAAAAAATATAACTAAATAATTAATTAATAGTAAAATTATATTTTCACACTTGTCACAAGTTTGCATGATCATCTTGAAAATTGACAAGAACGTCACCCTTTTTATAACGTTATTATAAAAATAGAGTTTAAATAAAAATACATTATTCCTCAAAATTATTTAATTTTTTTTAATTAACACGCTATTGTTTATTAGCTTGAGATGTATTTAAATGTTAGTTAATATACCAGTAAAGACTTAAAGCTTTTAAAATATATTTAATTTAGGTGACAGTACAATAAATTGGTGTCATCGAGCTGGTCTCATCTTGGTAACGAGGCAATTTGAGAAACGAGCTTTTCAATATGAACTCTCCTTCCATTTTAATATTATGTATCCTTCAGGGGAGGTGTATGTATAACGGTAAATTTAGACAGGCTGATGAAGATGGTGATAATATATGCCAAAAATATTGCTTGGTGATGATATAGTAGTGGGGTGGTGGATAGCAACGGATGGTGGATGGTGGATAGCAGCGGATGGTGGATAGCAACGGATGGTGGATAGCAACGGATGTTGGATAGCAACACCTTTCAGTGCCTTCTAGTGCACCTATTTGCTCTCGTTTGACAAAAAATTAACGAATCCAATCATAATTATAACCGTTTATGATGTTACAAACAAAACTGTGGGTAAGAACGTTCAGTTTTTTATAAATTGGTTGAATCGTGGGTATGTACTACAGTCCTCTGCATATGTCTTCGGGTATTAAGGTGTTACGATAAGTTACGTTATTTTGTTCAATAGATAAGTGTAATCATTTCACTTTAATGAGATAATTCAAAACGGACAGAATCGTTTTTAAAGTACATATGTCAGATGTACAATCGGAGCATGTATGTACATTTATCCTATCCTATTAATATTATAAACGCGAAAGTTTGTGAGTATAGATGGATGTTTGTTACTCTTTCACGTAAAAACCAGTAAATGGATTTTAATGAAACCTTACATTAATATAGCTTATATATCAAAACAACACATAGGTTACAATTTATAAAGATATTCTACGAATTGTCTAATATATCAAGTATTGTAAATAGGGTATACCGAGCTAGCGTCCGCGTTGCGCCCCTCGGCTCTCACCCTTAAACTCGCCTGAACATCTTTTTTGTCTAGGTATTTACTTTTTTTTTCTCTGTGGAGCAATCTATAAGCTACTTGTCATCCTACAATTCCCAGGTATTTACGCAGGAAAAACTTTGTGACACACTGATTACAACGCGGGCGAAGCCGCGAGCACATCTAGTACATCATAATATATACAACATTACACCATTTATTTTAAAATCTGATCAAAACAATGAAGTGATCCTTGACGCAAAATATATAAAATTACTTTAACCTTATTTTAAATTATTTACAGTACAGAGCATTGCTACCCTTATTTGATTTGCCCATCGGTCACGCCACTCACGAGATCTCATTAAATATTAATTGGTGTGATATTCATGTGACAGGTGAGTAAGAAATAGATTTGAAACCGCGCTTGTATGTTAGTTTATCTGGTACTTTTGTTAGATTAAAAATACATATGTACATATGTATTTTTATACAAAATACATACGTATATACACACCAATTTAAGTACAGATTTCAAGAACATGTTTGCAAATGTACATAAAAACTTTAACTTTTTTTTTTTTTTATCTTCACGCCTGTAATCCCCGAAGAGGTAGGCAGAGGAATGCAGAACACTCCCACGTCTCA
>DWEJ01001030.1:0-14107 GCA_018245835.1 Mysoria sejanus stolli
GATAGGCTGACCCACCTATTCCATAGTGGGACGTAAAAACGTATGCGGTGAGACGTGGGAGTGATCTGCATTCCTCTGCCTATCTCTTCGGGGATTACAGGCGTGAAGATAAAAAAATATATATATTTAAACATAAATCGTTAATTTCAATGCATTCATTTTAATAGCTAAAATTGAAATTTCATTCTCGTACATTATTTATTTATGAAAACTTTTACAGCAGCTTAATCTAAAAGTTAGAAGGGTGTACATTATACCCAACGATATTCTTTACCTCTAAGTAATGAATGAAGTATGTAGTAGGTGAATATGTTGTGTTTGTATTAAAAAATAGAAAATAAGACTCACTATGTAAGATATAATTTTATAACCGGATCTGTGTTCTTATTGTTGGTAGTTAAGATTTAAGTAGAAAGCAAACAAACTATATAAGCTAAGAAAATAATATTCTCTCGGCTGTGCACTAGTCGCTAAGTATATTATAGAGTTTAGTATTATCCCAAGTTTGTAGCGCTAACGATACTAATTCAAACTACAAAGGCGAGTGTAAGTTTTAATAACACTACGTGCTTCTTGTGTGAGAGTGTACTGCAGTGAGGTACTCTACTTGTGTGTAGAGCAAGAACAAGTATTCACTGTGAAGGGTAAATGAAGAGAGCTAATTTTCCCCTACGCCCTCTTTGATATACATTGCTTGAATTTAACATACTCACGATCGGTTTGAATGTACAACAAAATCTTTCAGTTTTCCACAACATTTTATGTTATTAGAGTGCTACTTTATATGTAAAGTGTAATGAAAAATAATTCGTTTTATTCATTAGTAAATATTGTTTAAACATAGCTTGGTTAAAGGTGCGTGGTGATTTTTGTAGCTAAAAATATAGATATGTTAACAAGATTTATCTTTTCGGTGAATATTTAAATCTATATTTCTTATATCAAATATTACCAGGACGTCTTGTACGTATCGTTGTAATTAACATCAAAAACCCTCAAAGTTTTTGTTGTTTGTGAAATCTGGTGATTGCTGATTATTTTTTGGTTCTGTGTGTATTACAACTGACCGTTACGCTGTGATCTATACAAATGAATAAATTTTACATTGCCTGTAATAATTCGGCAATTGAAATAATATTGGCTATCCTGTCTGTTTTTATGCAGTCTGCAGTTTAGTCGGGTGGTTCTTGATGAACTCGTTGTTTCATTAATTCTAGTTTATATATCTCATGATCAACATCTATAAAATATTTACATGAAAAACTGAAACGAGAGAAAAGACTAAATTAAAAAGTAGCTCTAGCGTTGGGCGATTACTTCCCTATTAAATCGGATTTAGAATGCCTTTTACAACGTCTCTACCAAGAAAGCAATATAACATTTTCTAGAACACTTCCTAGGACTTTCGTTATCCATTGCATATCACCAAAGAAACATTTACACTACGAATAATAGACAGCACGCAATGTATTTTACATATTTCGATATTCACAAAAATAACGAGGTAGTATTGATGTAGTTATGGACCTAATGTGGAGATTATGTATGTATGTCCTATTATCGTAGCAGCTACCAGGTAATAATACTGCTCAGTTATGCAAGAGTTAAGTTGTCCTGCTAATCCCATTTATTCTTCTTAGTAAGTTATAAAGTGACCGACCTAGTCTTATCTTGTTTTGGGAAAAATTGCGTCAATAACGTTTTGGATTAAAAAAAATTATGTGGAATACATTAAACGATTTTTTTTATATAATATAGAAGTAGCAGACGAGCATGCAGTCCACCTGATGGTAAGTGGCTACTGCCGCCCATGGACATTTGTAATTAACCCCAGATATGATTAGATTCCTATCTCAGGTCGACCACAGATGCGCCTCTACCCCTGAGGACTAAGCTGGAGTGCCTCGAAAAAGTATGTCTCCCATACCACACCCTTCAAACCAGAACACAGCAGCGCTTAACACTGTTGTTATAAGGCAGAAATAGGTGTGGCGATGGTGCCGCCGGAGTCGAACCACACAGGGTTTTACCACCTTCAATGTAACAATAATTTTGCATAATAATGTATTCGGTAATATTTCAGTATAATATTGCTTATGTTATAAAATAACAGTGTTAAAACTGTACCTATACATATTATGATTAATTTGAATAAAATAATTTGGTTAACTTTTGACTGTCTCATTTATCGTGTTTGTTCCAAGCGCGACTGCCGATTGAGACCTAAGTAGGTACTAGGTTCAAATTTCGGGTCAGGCACTACGATTTTATCTTATATTTTCTATTGATGTCTTGGAGTTTGGATATGTGGGCGATGTATTGAAATATACTCACCACCTATACCAACGTGGAATAGAAACCTAACTGGTGAAGCGTGGGAGTATACCACACTGCTCTGCCTACCTCTCCGAGAATTACAAGCATGCTGTAACTTTGTTTTAATAAATAGCACCTTTATTGTATTAAACTGAGTTTTAAACTAAATTTGAATCATATAAATAAATACACATACATGTATTTTTAAATGAGTTTCTCCGTCAAACAAAAATAGAAGACTCCGGTTTAATAAATGCTGTTTATATCGTAACTGGTTATATTAATTTGTGACAGAATAATGCATAATATTGGTATTTGTACATACGAACACTGGACTAAAGGTTGTAATGTATAACTAGGTTAATATATGTAGATACTTACAAGCTGTATCAGTTATCTGTACAAATTAAGCTTCATCAAAGGATGTCACATTCAATATACCTAACTGCATAGGCCTATTGCAATGCGTAACTGAATCCTTTTGATACGCGTGTCTCAAAGGCAGTCCCAGGTACTATTATTATTCACTTAGAATACCGATTTCTTTAACCCCAAGCGATACGCGATGTGATATTACATAGAATAAAACTTAATGAAATAAAGATATCCATGGACTTTTGAATGTATGTGGAAAGACATAATTTATGTTCCTTTATGTTCCATTGATCTACAGTTTAACTTAGTCGATAAACGACTAATGGTTTTTCATAATTATTACTGTGTTAAACTGATTTATACTTAGGAAACCTATTGCAAAACATGATATTGATAAAAGGTTTGATGTATCTCAATGATAGTCAGAAATTCTTTTGATTTATGGTATGATATGTTATCATTTAAAAAAATCTATTTAAGAATATATTCATTATAAATATTATGTAAATTTGAAGTTCATCCGGCGTCCGGTTATCGGAACTTCTTCTTTCTTATTTTTTTGTTTTTTTTTTATGCTTACTTCAGGATCAGATGGCCACGTGTCCAGACGTCTTAAGACAAATGCCTCAAGATGCTTTTGATTCGAAAATATATTATTATGTTTAATGTAAAATGCTTAAATTTTTGTTAATATAAGTTTTATAATTATTATTAATAAAATTATTAAATTATAAGGAATTTATTACACCAATTTCCGGCGCATTATATTTAAATGTTCAGTATCCATTTTCCTCGCTCGTAGTTACTCGTTCGCAATGAAGCAGTTCCTTTGGGACCTGTCCAGATGTAAATCATAGAACAGCTATTAGGACAGATTCGTGTGTAAGATAATTGAAGGAACATCGTCTGCGTCTGGTAACCATCGTTAAGTGGACCTGCAATTTATCTGCCAGCAGCCTATTTAATAAAATGTTACATCCTACGTTTAAATGTTTAGTTACTTTAATACTTAATATTATGATATTCGTGATGTATAATGAGTTTCAATTCTATTCATTGCAAGCGTAGTATGAGAGTTTCAATTATATCCACGAAATAATTCCGTTCTGAGATTATGTGAACTGAAGAATGTGTGCAGCATTTATTAAAAACATTGCATAGCCCATGTGCGCAATTTCACAGAAATTGGTTACGCCCTTGAGCGCTGTCGGTTAATCGATGAAAAGCATGTTTTTAACTCATCCGAAAATGCTTTCTGTGAAATTACATTCGAGTGGAAAGTGAAAAAATATTTCGTGCTTACTATTATCATATTATGCCTGTTACGTGAGCGGATCATCATCATTTATTTATTTATTGAACGAGGCATTAAGTCCTAATTACTTTATTAATAAAATAGAGCTTCATTCCATTATCTTAGCAGATAACACTGTTTGTTATAGAACCGTTTAATAAAATTTAGAACGACATAACACACATCAATATCTCCAAAAATGTCGTAAGAGGGATGGGGGGGAATGTTAGGAGAAATTGGCAAATGAAAAAAGTTTGGCCGTTCAAGTAAGTGAATTAGTGAACGAACGCGATCGGCGAGTTTCCGAGTTTGGGCTGTTTCATTTATTTCTTGCGGATTTGCGATTTGATTGAATTACCTGCTTGTCACACTGCCGTCGGACGAGCGATAAACTAGCGAAAGTATTAGTAGTATTCGGAAAAAACCAAAAGACGGCGAGATTACATTAACATAATAAAAGATAAAACAAATATGAACAGCTCTATTTTATTCTTTCTGTTACTTTTTTAGTCACATTATTTGAGCATAATTCAACGAATAGCCTTCGAATAACTCAATGACTTGTGGCATGTACAGGCATACATAATAACATTGTGTACAATGACCGTAGTAGATTTTTATCGCTTGTTCGCAGATGGTGAGACGCGTCTGTTAATGTGATTGAAACAAGTGTGACTGCTACAAATCCCATCGGTTGGTGAAATTAAACTTTCTGCGCCCATTTGTCGAATACGTTATCGATGGGCCTCGGGGGTGCGGGTGCGAATTGATAATTTAAACGCTAATCTGTTTAACTGAGCCCGTATTTTATTTTCTACTTTTTTTTTAAAGATTGTGTTTTATTGGATCGGTAATTGTTTTTTTCCGTAGTGACTAATTCTTCTTTTACAATTCGACCCTGTTATTTACGCAGTGATAGCTTAGTGATTTGTATTTCAATAGGACAAACCAGGTATCTGGGTTTCGAATTGTAGTATACACCTCTAATTATGTTTTAAGGTTAAACATAACTTGCTATAACGGTTTAGGAAAAAATAAATTAATTGGTTATGATTATTAGGATATGATAATTCGTTAGGATCTAAACTGGTGGAAAATTCTTAATTCTTGTTATCAGATCATTCACTAAAGAGAAACTTGAATCCCCCTTGAAGTGCCATCGGATTTTTACGGGTTTTCGTAGAATATTTCGCATGGAACAGCAAATTAGAAATTCCGTTAATATACTTCAAAAATTATTTTATCGAGTGATTTAAATGAAGTGAATTATTAAGTTAAGAGTATAGCAAATCGACATTTAACAGTATAAATAGACGCTAATGCCTAAAGATGCTTATTAGTTAGTCGAATAGGGAAATAATTTTTCTTATTCAAGATATAAATAAAAATTCTCCGATGGTCATATTCCTTGCAAGCGCTACTGACGATCGGTAGGTTCTGGATTTATATCCCGGGTCGACACTAACGGATTTTTCTAATATAGATTATTTAGAAGTGGCTCGGAACCCTTTTGATACGAGTATATGTCCGGTGCATGACGATAGTCTCACCACCTATGCAATCCTGATACGCCGACATAACTAGTGAAACGTGGGAGTGTACAGCACTCCTCTGGCTACCTCTTCGTGGATTACAGGCATCATATTATATTTTATAGCTAATTCTAGCCAGGCTAACCGAACATATAACAGTAAAGAAACGTCTATCCTAACTCCTACGTACGTTTATGTGCACTGACTCTACAATGCTTTTAAAAGATTCTAATTGTATTAATTGTGACTATAATATGCCACTAATGATAGCGGTATTCATGCAATTATTTTTTATGTTATGAACGCAAGCAAGGAACAGGTTTCGTTCTCTATAAACCGAGTCGTGACATTGAGTTTGCTGCACACACTATTTTAACCGGTATAATACAATCCAATTGTACTGTTAAACTGAACTTTTTGCCGTTGTAGAGCTAATGTAAGGAAATGCTGCGCAAAAGGTCAATATTTAAGAAATGTTAAATATTTGTATATATTTCGAATCCGTAATAAACATAAATGTAATTTTTTATAAACGTAATGTAATATACATTTTTTCTCATTCATATTATTGCTGTTTATCTGTATAAAATGCGCACAATGTTTTATCTGCTATTTGGTGTTACATAATAGCCGAAAACCTTATGAAATGATCAGTGTAACTCAATAAACTCATTTTGAAGGTTGAGAGAAAAAAAAGATAACATTAGCGACGAACTATGACACTTTTATCATTACGTTGAGACCCGCACGGGCTAGACAGAAACCACTGAGTATTAAATATATTAATCCTCACAGATTAGGTATTTTCTTCAAATACCGCGTAATCATATTGTCATTAATATTATTGTATAACAACAAACACTTAGCAGCAAGAAAACCTCGATGGGAATTCAAAATTTACACGCGCGTAACAATTTATAATGAAATTGTACCGCTCATAATAATTAATTCCGTCTTAATGCAAGGAAGCGAAATTAGCATAAACTTACTACAAACAGGATGAAGCGCGGTTAAATTAGCGTAATGGTACATAATAACCACAGTGTGCTTTGTAACGCACAACACGAGGTTTAGCGGCTTAATCTTTTCTTTAGCAAATATGGCATAGTTGTATTAATATCGATAATAGAAGAACGTAAAATCTAAGAAAATCACGAAATTGAATCTTTTCTTAAGTGCCGAATGTAGTCGAGTTGCTATGAGGGTACATATTTCTCAATTTACTTAATTAATTTTAAACATACAATTTTATTGATTCCTACTTGAAACAGGTAAGGTATTCACTATATTTGAGAAGGCTTTGCTGAATTATAGACGTTACAAAATAATTTTTTTCGCACTATATTCGCTCACAATTAATAACTTGTATAAATGAATGCTTGAATTAGGATTAAATGAATTATGTACCGAATGAATAAACTAACGAATGAGATAGTAAATGAATGTAAACGTATCAACAATATATAGGAACTGAATGAACTCACAGAGCCGCGTAAGCCCTAATGATTCATTACCTATTCAACTGTTACTAACAAGCGATGTGTCATTAAATTGTTTATTAACTGGATAATATTAATTGCAATTCCCTGAACATATTTTACGGCAAAGGTACTAAATCGCTACAAAATTCTGAATTATCGAAACTACATACATAATGAACGTCAACAACAAAGAATTTTGTCAAATGGTTATGGTGTCATATTACTAGTTATAACGAATATTGAAGTATTTCATAAAACCATGCCTTCGCCATTACCCCTTTCTACAAAACAGATACTTATCATTTATTTACCTTGCATAAAATCAAATATCGAAAACCCTTCTAATCTTACAATATTATACAATTATTATGTAACTGAGTTCTTATAACTAAGTACGGTGCCCAAGTTTACAAGCGAAATTATGTAAAGAGTTAACAATTTGTATGTAAATTTGTACTAGAGATAAGCTTTACAACGTAAAACTCGTAGCGCTTACAGATCTACTCCGTAGCAGCACCGAAGTCGCAATAATACGTTCTAAGTAAAATTGTGGTTCAAATATTCTTCAGAATAATATATTTCTTTAATATGTGAATTTTTTATTAACAGTTCAAACATATCAATATTAATAGTTAATTATAATATGATAACTCAATGAAATGTGGAAGTAATGTTAATTGGTAGATAACTGACAGTTTTTGCTGGACAATACTAAGTTAATTTTTATAAATAGTCCTTAATGATTATTAATAATTATTAAGTTGACAAATACATTATTAAAAATGTAATTGTAGGAGTTCAAGAATTTTGTAGAATAAACAGTATAACATAAATTTTGAGTTAAAAGGAATGCTTTTGTTCAAATTTAAATAGTTAAGTACGTAACGTATTTAAGTACGTAAATCCCAAAAAAATATATTCTCTTTTATTACATACTTATACATGCTACCCACTTAAGACTAACGAATACAAATAGTCATAATCATGTTAGTCAGTTAACCCTTGGAGGTTAGTTGCAAGTGTACATAGAATACAGCTTATTTTATGTTGATAAAATAATATTGATTTCTAACGGTTTCTCAAATCACTGAAGCATGTAGTGTTAAATACGGTGATTTATTAACTGCTTCACGTTACAACCAGAAATTACGTAACATTTTGCAATTTGTATGTAAATGTGCCCGAGAGACGAGCTCTTCTCGTTGGAGCCCGTAGCGCTTGAAGCTCTACACAGCATTACCAGCGGAGCGTGCTGTTTGTGCCAATTTGATTTAAAATTATGATATACTCTCATGATTTTACATACATTGGAACAAGATAACCTTTCAATAATTTTATTTGTTTTAAGTTTGTTTTTTATCTTCGTATTGAAGCAAAAAGTATTGATAACATCTGCTGCAAATACATTTAATAAAATTACATATAACATACAGTACTTACGTTCAGTCTATTTATTTCAGAAAATGAAGGTCTGTATTACCTTCCATAGTAATATAGAGTAGATATAAAATATAACAGGTCTTCAATAGCATCGAGACCAAAAAATTTTATAAAATATACTGTAATTTCTACCACCTCTGAGCTCTAATCTCTACTGCGCCATTAATATGAAGATAAAATTTCAAAGCAACTTGTACTAAATTTAATAAAATTCACAATTCTGAACTCTATGATTTTTTTAAACTAATGTAAAAGTAAGCTATATACTCAAAATTATTGATCGGGATGGAAATATTACCATATTTTGATAATTATATGTAAATAGGATGAAGTTAATTTAAAGTGAAAAAAAAAATAATGATGATTATGCTGATAAGAATCGTCTTTTAACAGCTTTAAGAATTGAACGCATCATGAAACAAGCGCAACCTACACATCTCGTAGCGCTTGTACGCTACACTGCCGTGTAGCGCCGTGACGTAACCGCATTACGAGGGTAGCATCCTGTTTCTAGCGAGTTACACTCCGTTGGTAATGTTCTCTCGTTGCATTACTGTTTGTATTATCATAATGCTTTAATAAATTCAGAAACATTAAAGTAATGTTATACAAGCTGACTGTAGTGTTGAGGTTATTTGAAAATGATATGATGTGTCACTGTTGACTTACTCGTATTTCGTTAAATTACTTCTGAGAACAGCACACAGCTGGGCCCTATGGATTTTTAGCGTTGTGGGTTTTATGCTTTCATCACGAATTCAATGAGTAAAAGGAAATTAAACGTTAACTACTTAATATTTAATTTCGAAGCCTCATTTTTTAAATTAAACTAAACTTTGATACGGCTTCCTTCCTAATTAAAATATACATATTTCATTTGGCATTTCATTGTAGATACAATATCATCGCTGGGGAAGTTAGGACTTCCTCAACACTGGCATAACAAATGACCACAATCAATCAGTTTTTCTAAATAAATACTGTGTTTGCTACGATGTGCAGATTGCACATTCATCGTATCATATTCATGTATTTATGGGTTTTTCTAACTTCAAATTCTTAGTAGTAGCTCGGAATTTGGATTTGTTTGATTGATGTAAACGTAACTGCTGAGACGTGGTAGTGTACTATACTGCTCTGCCTGTCTTTATAGGTATTACAGGCGTAGTGTTATATTATAATTTTATGTTCAACATTTCAATTGATATTATACAAACACTATGTACTCGTGTTGGGTAGATAATTGTATAAGATAATTAGATAATTACACAGTAAACTAACATATTGGTGTATAGTATAATTATAGTCAATTACGTTTTGATAAGTTTATAACTCCGGAGAATGTCAAATTTTATTTCCTATAATTATTGAATAATTTGCTTTGAATAGTTTAATTTGAACATTTCATTCCATATACAGTATGTAGATGAATTTAACCTCCTAATAGTATGCAATCAAATAAGCACGTAGCTGCACTGGAAATGAGTTTCAAACGTCTCATCTCAGCTGCGCACACCCGTTAATATGTACTCATTCTACGAGGAAGTAGATATTCGAGGTTATTTATAACTTCGTAACTTCACGCCTGTAAACCTCGAAGAGGTAGGCAGAGGAATGTAGAACACTCCCACGTTTCACCGGTTACGTTTACGTCCCACTATGGAATAGCTGGTGAGCCTATTGCCATGCATCGGGCATCGGCATGCATGCCACATGTCCAGACTCCGAAACACTACTAAGTAATATAAATTAGAAAATTTTGTAGTGTTCGACCCGGGAATCGAGCTCGGGACCCATAGATTGCAGATTACCTTTTTTTTGAATGTGGTAAATTGAGATATGATGCTTTTATAAAACCGTTATTATCATTGTGTATTCTGGTCATAATAATACATTTAGACACAGATCTCTTGCCTAACGACAAAAGCTTTGGGCATAAATAATAATATAAAAGCAGGAGTAACAGAAACCATGTAATGGTTTCTGTTACTTATTTTTATAATTAAAAACGAGTTTCATCGTTTACGTCAATTTAATGATCGTTCGTGATTTCTTTCGAGTTGTTTAAAAAATAGCATTTTCCATGGTACTTTTATATGTTAAAAAAGTAATTCATTTTATTAGGTGACAACAAAATATTATACAAAAATTATTTATATAGAGTAAAAACGATCGGGATGTGCACGACTCACGAGCAGCCCGGGCTATTTCCTCCTTTGTGTTATTTGAAAGGCGGAATATAATACGTGCCCAGTGGTACGGGATCCGGCATTATTCACATTCTTCGTTCAATAGGTTTATTCAAATCAAGTGTATCCCCTCTAAACGGTACCATATCACGGAAAAAACTTACATAAGTGAAATTCCTACCTATATTTGCTTTGCTCTGTAAAGCCGTGCACCTTGACGACGTTCGGCACGACACGCGGTGTAATTTTCGGTGTTTTCTCGTCGCTTCGAGTGGCAAATAAACGAACGGCCCACCCAGACGCCGGTTGTGAAGATAGATTTATCTACAATCCATCGTTGTACTATGGCGGTAATACGAAGTCATTCTCATGTAACTGCCTCGTTGGTCGTGTTGGTAGCAAGCGTGACTGCCGATCGGAAGGTCCTGGGTTCAATTCCCGGGATGGGTGGGTACTCTTCAATTTTTCTAATTTAAATTTTTCTATTAGTTACCCGGAGCCCGGTTATGAGACCAGTATATAACAATAGACTCACCGCCTATTCCACAGTGGAATGTAAACGTAGCTGGTGAACCGTGGGAGTGTACTACATGCCTCTGCCTAGCTCTTCAAGGATTACAGGCGAGATGTTATGAGTAACGTTACCTACACTTACTCGTATTTAAACTCGTTAATACTGTTCTTAGTTGAATGATAACTGTAGCGCAGCTAATTCAATGTCATATCTTATTCATTATTTACCGTACGAGTTCACGTTTATGCACTGGTCACGCTTATTTCAGTTGTGATTCACGATTGTATATTTTAATGTGATTTTTATAGCAGGAGAATGAACACGCCAACTTGTAATAGTACGTTGACCAGCGGTATTAATTTAATATACGTTTTTTATTATTGTATTAATAGCGATAGACCGATTAGATCGTCGCAGTCATAGAACAACGACGGATTTGTTTTTTTTTGGAGGTATTTTTACTTGAAATACTTAACTTACTTAACTTTATTATAAAACAAATATGTTTTTCTAATTCTGTATTATACAACGGAGATACAGAGTTGAACACTGACGGATTTATTTGTTTATTTAACGTATAAAACAAATCTTCAAAGGGCTCTCCTGAAAAGTTAGAAATTATCAGATCCGTCTTTGTTCTACGATTGCGACGAGATTTTTAATACTTGGGTCTAGGTATGTAAGCCCTCTTGTCCACATAGTATATACTCGTAACCTCTCGGAAAATGACACAAATGTCTTTTGGCGTAAATATCATGGCACAAATAAGACCTAATTAGTTGCCAACTACAGCGACATGGCTTTATTCTGTTCAGCCTATAAATATATTTTAGTTTTTTGTTATAGCATCGTCACGAGAGGTCTCCTCTCTCCTTAATATTATCATCGTGATCAACGTATTGCAGTTCAGAGCTGATCACAGAAGTCCTCTAAGGAGCTATGCCCATTATCCCCACGCTGGGCATGTGGGCTGGGGGTCGCACAGCACAGCCTCTCGTACCACCTGCGCTGCTCATGGGCGGTCAGACCATAGCTGTGCCTCTAGACAGGACGCGATAAATTAAACACTCTTATAAATAATTAAATTATTAATATATAACCTCGCTAGGTTCATTAACACCGAGAACCGACTACCGAGTTGAAAATGTATCTAATTAACTGAAATTATTCCTAGGAAATTATTATACAGCATACATTATAAAATCAACCCTAGTAATTAGATAGATCAAACACATAACTTTCTTGTTAGTGATCTTCCTATAAACACTGTTACATAAATGTATGTATATTTATAATTACACCTACTATGTTTTCTAAAGTTATTAGTAGGTGCGTGTCGCGTCCATAATTCACCCGGTGGGGTTCTCGCGGCGAGATCGCTCCACGCATTCAAATACCGCCTTTTGACAAATTCATCCACAAAACGTTTCGTGACGAAGTTCAAGTACGCCCGTACTGTACCCCAAAATTTCCGTTGAAACGTACAAATGAATAATAGCCTCTAAAACGTCGTCCATTACGCGAGTCGTTATTCACATGTCTCATTGATCGGTGATGTTATGTTATGTTTTGTTTTGTTTGTTGATTATGCTTTTGTTTGACTATATTTCTGTCACGTTTGTGTCTATGCTTATGTAAAAAAAAAGTAACTTCACGCCTGTAATCCCCGAAGAGGTAGGCAGAGGAATGCGGAACATTCCCACGTTTCACCGGTTACGTTTACGTCCCACTATGGATTTAGGTGGTGAGTCTATTGCCATGCATCGGGCACATATCCAGACTCCGAACCAATACTAAAATTTTAATTTTTTAATTTAGATTTTCTAGAAAATTTTCTAGAAATGTTTCTAAATTAGAAAAACTCTTTTGTATTGTTCGACCCGGATATCGAACCCGAGACCTCCCAATCGGCAGTCGCACTTGCAACCAACACGAACAACGAGGCAGTCAAGTTTTGATATTAATTCTAGATTTTCAACTAATTTATAATACCCTCCATTGAACAAGGTCGTCAATCGTAAGGTTATCCACAAATTTTAAAATCAGTTATGAACCGAAATATGATTTTAAAAGTATTTCAAAACAACATATAACTCTGTACGCGTCTCACGTCCGGACTGTACCATACAATAGCATATCAAACCGCACGCTAGGATCGACATTTCAAAACAAACAGTGTTAATGCACACGCGAATCCCATTCGACCCGCGGGAGCTAATTGGACACAGTTGTGTTTGCGACTGAAAACGGGCTGGTTGTTTGGTTTCCACCGCGAAAAGTTACACATAAAAGTTTTCATACTCACTGTTTTTACACTCTGCTTTCCACTGCTCTGATTGCACTCGGTTTAATGCATTATGTATAGACGGATAGTGCCCAAGGTGCTTTAACGTCCTCAGATACGGACCAATAATGTATTATAAGATAATGAATTATAACACTATATTTTGCTGTATACCAAGAGTCAGCTATACTATACCAACTATCTTTACTGACATTATCTGTACAGTAATATGACTATTTATACGGATATATGTCTTGCTATAACTTTTCGCATATTAAGAAGATGAAAGAGCCCAAAGATCAATATGCCCAGCTATCACGGCTCCGTCTGCAACGAACTTTGTTCTAAGTTACTAAGCTATACCTAAGTTGACATAAAATGAGTTGAAGTTACAACTGAATGGTTGAATATATGAGTTCTCATATTCACATTCCAATACTGATAAGTATAGAATACAGACATTCTATACTTATCAGTATTTATTAATCTGCACTTTAGATTTAAACTTAATTGTAACTGTTACAAAGACCGTAATGTTATTTATTAATTTGACTCGTCCACTCGTCTAGTGGGTATTGATCGTGGCCATTATTTATACTCGTATATGAATATGACTATTATAGCAGTCTGGGTGCAACATCTATAAAAGAAAGAAAGAAAGAAAAAAAGCATATATTAATCA
>DWEJ01001031.1:0-14107 GCA_018245835.1 Mysoria sejanus stolli
GGCGATAGGCTCACCACCTATTCCATAGTGGGACGTAAAAAGGTATGCGGTGAAACGTGGGAGTGTTCTGCATTCCTTTGCCTACCTCTTCGGGGATTACAGGCGTGATAATAAAAAAAAAAATATTTTTATACCTCCAAGGTAGGACCTTTTCGGGGTAGACAGGGAACATCGAGTGACAAATATTTCTATTCTTCTAGATAGGCCGCGCTTCTTTTACATTCAGCGTTTTATTCGTACATTTTCTGTTATTATTAATAAGTTGTCAATTATATGTAGCTTAGTTTATAAATTCGCATGTGAAAATATTTTTGATTGTGTCATGACGCAATTAGTTTTAAAGCAAAGCAATTATCAAGCAAACTGATGTATAAAAAGTTTTTACAGGTTGAAAATGAATCTAAAAATTAGTGGCAGTTACACTTTCCGAGTTCGGTTTGCCGAATTTTTTGGGCGGCAAAGTTTAGTAACAGCGCTGATCCCAGCCGGCGCATACATCACGCTGACAGTCGTGCGGACGCGACGTCTCACGGGAACTCACACGGGAACTGAGACGGAGTGCGCAACTGAACTCCGCCGGAACGCTGTATTGTTGCGAATTGTGCAAATCCGATTTGCAACCGTGTCCTCTCATTCCAATTGTTTTCATATTTCCCTGAGGCGTATTGCTAACTTGACAGAAATTACGTAATACCTGTTGTACATGTAAATCATTAATGAATATGAATTATGTTGTTCACATTGTACCTACATTACATGACCTTTGCTTATAAATAATACAAAGATTTTCTTTATAATGCGTATCAATAGAAGAAATTTTAATAGACTGATTTAATATCTTATTTTATTTCCATTTTATTGTATGATCTGAATTTGGAATGATTGGGATCTATTATTTAGGTAATTTTAATTGCTTAATTTAAATGATGTCGAAATTAGATTCGCAAATGGTGTTTATTATTAATGCGTTCCCTTGGATATATATACTATATCATTGACATTCCATGATAGGTACACGTGAGTGACATTGTATCACATCACACAAATATTTACTCGAAGGGGTACCCAGAACAGCGTAGTACTCTCACGTTTTAACGCGACCAGGGATAGAATCCAGGATCTTTCTCGTCCACGTGAATAATTATCGTAGATACACAGATGAAGAATAAAAATAATCATTTTACTGAATACAGGAAGTAAGTGTCACAATCGGTGTGACAGTGCGCTTCGCACGCGGAACAGGCGAGCACAATCACACCGTCGCGTTGCGCAGCTTTCCAATGGAATCGTGAAGGTTTTCCTAACAATTGTAGCTCAAAACATTATGCAAAGTAAATGTCACAAAGGTCATACATTAAAAATTTGTTATAATGATATTCTTGAAAAGTCCGGTGATAAATCTATTTATAAGGTAATCCGTCCATTCCATGAGTCTACAGTTGATGTGTGAGTTAATTATTGGTATAATAATATTGTGACAAGCAACCATAACTTTTTAATTATAGTGTATCTTAAGTCAATGATAAAAACATTACTTCCATGGTAATTGTGAAGATTTACGTATCCTATTACTTTACCAAAAATTTGAGTAAAAATATTCTCTAATATTACCATAATGCATTAGACAATCATGAGCGAAACGACACAATTTCAGAGAAAAGTAAGCCATATACTGACATTCTAAATTCAAACGAAATATTTGAATAATGCGAATGACATAACAGTCGTCACGTGCGTTCCACTGCACACGGCGAAAGTAAAAGTGACGGCACGTTTAGATAACGAGCTTTACCTGAGCATCATCCATTGTCGGTCACTGTACACGCGGCTATGATTAACAACAATTAAAACCAGTAATGTATAACGCGTATGTCAGATAGTCGAGCGCAAATAAATATTATATAAAGTTACGAAGCAGGGAGTAATTAGACTGTGTGAACTATGACCTAGGTTTTATGCCGCAGCCTGGTATTGTATGTATGTTTGCTCTTCTACGCATACGGAGTGGCATTTACTCTTGTGAGCACAATTATATAGCTGAGCTACTTTCTTTTAATCAGCAAGCGTGAAGTTTCTCTCGGATTAATCGTGAACAAGGCTCTGGTTGCGCTCATTAATATGGATTACTTGTTTGGATAATAATTTTCATTAGTAAAGTGCTTTGCTATTTAAATAAAAGTGATTTTGTTACAGATTAATTGATGCTTTATTTCTTTACTAACACGGATGCGTAAAAATGGTCTAGTTGTAAATGTGGTCAACGACTGAAACAGTATGATAACTAGAACGGAAGCTTAAATGTAAAATTACCTGATGTTATTACATAATATATTTTCTAGATGGCCGGTTGGTAAAGTGGCGAATGTTTCTGATCGCTGAGCCGACGGTTATGGGTTCGAAAGGAGAAATATTAGTGTATTGAACATGAGTGACTGTTCTGCTTCTGAGAGAGAAATTTAAATTTTTAGTATTTCTAAACACGTTATATCAGCTGTCTGGTTGCCAAAGCACAAGCTCAGCTATTCTTAATAGTCTCAAAATTCTAAAGCTATTAGTAATGTTGCCAGCGGTAGAAAAATATTCTGTTTACACTGTTAATACTCTTATATTACTTGTAAGACATCGCAAGCAGTGAAGAGAGATTCGATCAATAGAAATGAAAGAGCGGGCGAGACGAAGGGAACGTAAGAACCTTGTATAGATAGAACCTTCTTAGAATTGTAGCGGAAGGAACCGGTGATTTAATTCAATGTTTTACAAACGTTATTCACTGTATTATACAACAAATTATTAATACCAAAACCTTTGCACACCTTATACCTTGCATACACTGTATTATACACCAAATTATTAATACCAAAACCTTTGCATACCTTATACCTTGCAAACATTATGTTTATTTAAATGATGAAAATAATAACGAATTGAAAACATTTTCAAATCAAATGGAATGTATGAGTATTTGAATATAAACGTCTCAGTATACATATGGGAAATTTAAGTTAACCAGAACGCTAAAAAGGCTAAAAATCGCTGTAATGATGACGCTAATGTAGATAGTGGTGAGAGTAATCAAAATGAAATAATCTTCAAAAAAGACACAATGCAACCTTTCATCGGAAGTGACATCCTGTCGCGGCGAATGACGAAACAACATCAAACCGCAAACGATCTAACCGCTGGTCGCACTCGTATGCATCGATGTGACGGCGAGGCGAGCGGTAATGATGATCACCAAAACATGGAGGCGACAATGGCGCATTAGAGAATTGTCGCGGCCACATTGTTTGCGCTTGCTTGTAAGAAAGCGGTGAAACTGCCTAAATGCAAATAGTTAACATGAGCGACTGGGAACATTTAGGTTTTGCGGACCACAATAGCTCTGGCTGAGATGATTCATGATAACACACAGCAAGAACGGCTCACGGATTGTTAATGACTTTTAGCAGATAAAAACGGAGAATTGTAGAATATTATTCATGAGTGTCACACTTATACCTACAAATTAACAATGAACCAGATTTAGTAACAGAGGCATGTTCATTGTGAGAAACGCAGCGTCACTTTTTTATTTCAATTGATGTAATAATTCAATTGGCCCTACTAAGAAGTTGGTAAGTAAGAGTTTATTTATTAATATTGATTATTAATTAATGCAAACGTTCAAATTAACACAAATTTGTGAAAGAATAATAGTGCAAGCGTACTGTTTATGGCATTGTAAAATTTCCTTCACCAACCGCTATATGGGAATTATTCCTCGAATCGATACGCGTCGATATTGGAAATGAATGTGCATTCGAGTCACAGTAAGATAGAGAGTTGTACGGAGTAAGGAAATAAAACTAATAAAGTAATGAGAAAATAACGTAAGTAATCCAAATGTATGTTTCAGTTTAAAATCGTGAAGCATCAGTTTAGTTTAATGGAGGAGAGTGGGCACTCGTGAGCATAAATATTTTTTATGCGCGGTGCGGATTGAGAATCGACATGTGCATACGAGGAAGCGATGAGTGAATATATCTGTTCATCTATTCTCTTTTCACATGGATACTGATCGTGAGAAGCGATTGAATAGAATCGATTACTTTTTGAGCCGCCAACAACGTGTCGTGTGGTATAATGAGCATTTTGCGCCGTTACGATGATCATATTAATTATAATAATAATCGAAATTGATGAGATACTTTTAATGATTTCTGGTTTCGCAAATTAATGTATAAAAAGGCATGCCTATTAACGAGGTAGTAGATTTTTAACATAAAAATATTATCATAAGATCGTTCCTGTTTCTTAAATTACTTCTTTGATATCGATACTGAAGTTTATGTTACACAAAATTTCATAGATGTACTTTGAATCAATGGTACTCTGTTTTAGAATGAAAGTGATATTGATGTTTCCCTTAATTTTTCACATGATTTTCTTTTGTGTATCTAGTTTTGTTTGTTTAGTATCTTATTTATCTGCATTTTGATCAAATGCGTACACTAAGTCAAGAAGAAATACAGCATAGGATATTGTACGTAACTATATTAGTCAGAGATTCACAAAAGCGCCGATTAAAATGAGTAGGACTCACATAGTACACTTTTATTATTACGTTAATGGCAGAAGTGAAAACGTAAATAACGGTCGAATATTACCACGTGAGGCAATGTCGACAAACAGTACGTACGTGCCGTACGGCAACGGGGCCTGAGGGTTTTACACAGCTATGCTATTTCATTTCACTTTACCGCGCCGTGCCGTAATGGGCAAACAGCGGAGTACGTCCGCGCTTCGTTACCTCACAGCGGAAATATTGTATGACCTTGACCGTCTTACTTTCTATTGATTCTCTTTTTCGCATGTGACATATTGCTTGTGTAGAACTGGCATCTTTTGTAGGGTAGGCAAATTGCATCGTTTATATATTTACGTTGCTCATACCCAGTTGGTGGATATGTAGTCGACCACCTACAGGGGCTGAACAATGTGCCAAATGGTAAATTCGGTTTATTTTGAATTACTTTAGCCATTTCATACATATCAACTTGCTTACCTAATATAGTACGATTATTTAGAAGTAATACTGAAGGAAAATGTTTGAGAAAAATATATTCTTGTATAGCTTTTGAAGTTAAAGACCTGCCACTTCGAAAAGTTGGCTTTGTTCTCGCTCCGTTCAGCGTCTGCCAAGTGTCCGGCGGCGGCGCGTGCTCGACATTGCCAATAGGGTCAAGCCTTAGAGCAGGGCTGATAGCCTGATCTTGTAGTGTTTAAAAATAATGATTTATTTTGTTTACAAATATCACCCTTGGTACGTTACGTCATCACCGACCTGCAAATTATTACAACTCAAGATTAAAGTTCCTACGGAAAATGTTGATCGCAGTTATTATATAATGTAGAGTTCAAAAGACACATTTGTAGTGTTACGACACCTTTCATCAACGTATATAATAATTGGTGTTATTCATGTGATATTGGATATGTCTTTATATTAACAATGTGACTATTATAATTGAGGACTGGTCGAGTAATTATGATACGCTACGTTTAAACTTTTGTGTGAGACGATTTTCAATACATTGTTACATAATATAACGCCCGTATTTCCAGAAGAGGTAGCCAGGGAAGTGTACTGGTCCCACTCTTTACCAATTATATAATATGGAATAATATATTATATGTTCTTTTGAGTATGGGAAGATACTATTGCCAAGTACGTCGCACTGTTAAGAACTCTGCAAATATTTAAATGCTCTTGCTTGTTCTTATGTTCGTTAAAGAGGCGTGACGTAGTGGTTCTAGTTAGAATATATAAGAGTTTTCTTATATTGTGGCGGATATATTTATGTATGAACAGGAAATTAGTTTATAATACCAGTTAGTTTTCGAAAAAACTTAAGGGGTATTTCACTGAAATGTTATCTTCAGGTAACAGGTAAATATAATAGTTATTAGATAAATTTAATAACTAAGTTGTGAAATGGTGTTATTTCGTAAAATCATCGTTAATAACAGCTCTAACAGTAAAATATGATAAAATTTACTATGACATATTAATTGTTATTAATATCTACTGATTAAGAATAAAATACCAATATTTACAAATATACCGAGAATACTATAAATGATATTTTATTGTAGATGTCGACCGACAAAGCATATGCTCGCCCCGCGGCGTGCCGTCGCGCTGCTGACGTAACTAACCACAAATTGTTCTGATGCAACTCCACAGCACTTGGCGCTTCTATTGTGCACGTCGACGTTGGCGGTGTGATGCGGCCTTTAGCCGCTATATACGCGCTACACTGACTCGTTCATTGACAACCGAATACGTAAAATACGGCCATGCCACGCGGCATCTTATTGTCAGGAAGCAGTAACCATAAACGTCAGTTTTCTTTACCAGAAGAGAGCTGTACGGACAATTTACAATATAAATTGTGTTGAATTCTTTAGTTACAAATTTAAAGAAATTGTTAATGTTACGCTTGCATCTCTCTATATTTATTAGAACATTGTACGTTTTTAAAATTTTGTAGCCCCAAAGCTATTTTATGTCTTTGGTTTATTAACAGGTTTCGGATTTACGACCGGTTGAATAATTTAATTATAAAAAAATGACTGTATATTAAGGATAATTTTGTTCTTCTACCTGGCTGTACTGTATTTGAAAGCGCTAAAACACGTCTCGTATAAAAGAACTGAAATAGTTAGCCAGAAATGGAGATCCAAGCATCTATAATTCTATTCAAGTCTCCGAGACAAGTATAAAAGTTTACGGAAACTAAAAAGTATCTGGGCATACAATAAGGACGAAGCTCTGCTTCTCTTAAGGTGGGATAGTGATAAAATAATTACCCGTCACTTAATATAGAAAACGGTAGCATATCACAAATAGTTTTTTTGGGCGTCTTTCTAAATAGAGCCCGTAGTTACTTGGTCATTATTGTATGTGACTATAGACGATAATAAAATCGACACATTAATCTACATCAATAAATTAATCTACAAATAACAACGCAATGACGTGAAGTGAGGTGAAGGGCATAGTTGTCTTATTATCGACAAAATAATCAGACAATAATATACAGCGATATGTGTCGTCGTGTAATATCACACATAACCGTGTATAGCACCTTTTATGAACTGGAGTTATGAGGTACTACTATCCAATCATTCTCTTTTGTAATTTTCCGACAATATTGTATAATGCTTATTTAGCTTTTGTAGGCATTGAGCTACACAAACATAGTTAAACATGTCAGAATCTTGTATTTTATACTATTAATGATAGTAAAGTTGCAAACTTTATATTAAAGATGGCGTTTAATATTAAAGAAGGCGATACAAAGGTGAACTATTAACACTCGTGCTATCAATATTATCTTATTAATTGGCGGAGAGTGATTAATGAATAATAAACTTACGATTCATTTACGTAACAATTATTTTACGTCGATTCATTGAATAAATTTACAAGCGATTCAATGGTATTTTTAAGTTTTATGTCTACCTTTTTCTGGTTTAACACTTTTGAATATAAAATAATAATTACCAGTTAACTCGTTTTTTTTTAATTTTCTAATCGATGCAGTTGCGAAAGTAAATAACCGAGCCACAGGGTTCGCATGTGGCTTGGTTATTTATATTAAATACATTACAAATCCACCGTAACAATTTTTATACTAGTATTAAACTTTGCATATATGAATATTTACATTACATAATATAGAATAGACCCGAAGTGGAGTCTGGATTTGGAGTATGGAAATAGGCTTATTCCTCATTCTACGGGATACGTTTCTCAAGAAATAAAAAATGGGAGTATACACTCCTCTGTATACGCCTTCAGAGAAATACAGGCGCGATGTTGTTATGCAGTGGCTGCGCAATATTAAAGTAACCTTTAAAGAACAAATCACTGCTGATTGAAATATACGATCCAACTAATTCAATTTACGTAACAAAAGTCATCGGACAATAAGGAAACCCCAAACAAGGAATTTGTAGCTACAGAATAGAATATCTTAGGTCATATCCACACACTGCCATCTTGTCCCAAAGCAGGCAGTCTGTATTACATTAATTAGACGGCTAATAGGTTACATATTACATACACATACGTGTAAACTTATGCACATGTAGATTTTGCACCTAGAAACAATGTACACTCAATTGTACAATTTTTTACACTCACAAACATTTATTTTGTGCTGAGTGGGAATCAAGCTAACGACCGTCTATACCACATGACATAACGATTTATAGTGTACGTCTGTGATATTGTTTTGAAACAGATGAAAATGTAATAGAGATATAATTAAAGAAAGCCAAATGTCAGAGCCCACACGGCGACATAACTACAACGATCTGTAGGTAACAGTAGTTAACTTGTTTAGGTAATTGACATTGGATGTGTCTCGCAGCTAGAACAACGTGCTGGAGTAAGTTTGAGATGTTCCCAAGTAGTGGCAAAAAAGGCACGCCAAGGAATTACTGTAGCACAGCAAAGACAACTTCACCGGATGTTGGTACTACATAGTGACCAATTTTTCACGATCTGTGAATTCACTATGGAATAGGTGGTGAGCCTATTGCCATGCATCGGGCACATATCCAGACTCCGAACCACTAATAGGATTTTAATTAAGATTTTCAAGAAAATTTTCTAGAAAATTTCTAAATTAGAAAAAGCCTTTAGTTGTGTTCGACCCGGGAATCGAACCCGGGATCTCCCGATCGGCAATCGTACTTGCAACCAACACGACCAACGAGGCACTCAATTTGAATCAACAGAATAATTTGAATACTATTTGAATTAACAGATATTATTATACTGTCGCGCCAGGTCTCTTACAGGCTAGGCAGAGAGCACCAAGTGCCAAATCTGTGTCCATGCAGACCTGACGTATTTCATGTTCATCACTCTCTTTACACACGGATGTGAACTTCGGCGACTTGGGAAATACTTTAAAACTGCAAATTGCTCGTTAATTGCAAAAGAATGAATTGTATTATTGTGTACATATCATACTGATAGCCTCTTTGATTTCTTAGCCGTACGTCTATATCATTTACCGTGGACTTATGAGCTGAATGTGTCATTGTGAAATGTTCATTTAAAAAAAATATCGCGCGTTTTGGGTCACATTGTTATTACGGAAGCTGATATTGCATGAATTGAACATTTTATTTTGTTATCATCATATTTCAGTTATGAAATTAAATTAAATTTAATCATGACAGAGAAATAAAAATAAATTGAATTAATTACGTGACGATAAAGAAGTTATTTTTAACAGAAAAACAAATACTATATAGTAATAACAAGGAAAAGAAACGGAATAATGAAACGTTATAATAATTTTTAATTTATCTTCAGGTTGTAATGCTCGGTATGGGTTTCCAAACCCGAATTTGGCGTTATTTCATCGACCTGCTGAATTTCACGTTGAGGAGATGAAATTGGCCTGTTCGCACATCAGAAAGTATTTAACAGTTTTTAATACAGACGCACGTTCAAATTTTTTTTAAAGTGTAGAAAATATATGTTGATGTTAAGTTTTGATTACCGTTCACTGGAATAAGGGCCATTTCCCTAAATAATGCTTTAAAAATGAAGTTGTGACTTACCATCAGTTTTATGTGAGCCATTTTTTCTTGGTCAGCGAACAGTTCTGCAAGAGACAGTGTATTTCGCTTTACTGAGTCACCGATATGTTCTGTTGCTTTATTTATTCTATTATATTTGTTGTTTTCATTGCGGTTAGAAAATTATTTCTTAAAAATCATACACAAGAGTTTCCCATATTTATATCTATGAAATCACGACGTAAAAATTAATCATTTATAATTATAGTTATTTTGTTATTTACATAGTTTACCGTGTATTTTTTTATATAACGAATTTTAACTATTTTTATGATATAATTTATTTTGTTGTAATAAAATTTAGGAATATTTGCATTTATCGAGGGTGCCTGTTCGTGGTGGTGTACATACCTGGGACAGAACAGAATCCGAAACACAAATAAACAAATCCACAGCCGCTCGAGCGGTG
Organism: Mysoria sejanus stolli; assembly: GCA_018245835.1. NCBI lineage: Eukaryota > Metazoa > Arthropoda > Insecta > Lepidoptera > Hesperiidae > Mysarbia > Mysarbia sejanus. The sequence goes on from DWEJ01001031.1 coordinate 10,055, forward strand.
AGTTTCAATGTAAAAAGTGTGGCGGATGCGCGGCAGGCACTGTACCGAGCGGAGGCGTCGCGTCTCTGCTATATATGTAGGCCCCCCTCTAACCGATACATCGTGCATCATCACATTATTGTGTTCTAATTTAATTTTATAACATTAAACGGACAATTAAATAGTTACGGGTTACGTGAGTGCCGAAAACTGAATGTTCATTATGTCGTGAAAGTGAAACGTTTTGGACATTGTAGGAATGTATGAAATGCGTTCAGTTAATTACAAACGAATGTGGATTCGTTAAAGCTGACTGAGTATTTTTCATAAGCGCCAGACGCAATAATTATTATGTTTTATTTAATTTATAATATCGTTTTATAATTTCGTTATTTATAAAACATCATTGATAAAAATAGACTATTTTTTAAGTATCACCATTATATTTTGTAAACAGTCAGGTTCGCCCTACTGAAATATGAATATGAATATGTGAAAGTTATTTCGCAAAGCGTATATATTCATAAAAAGCAAAAGGATGATTTATATTTACTTGTTCCTTAACAACCAAAAAATAAAAAGGCTATGTACATACATATTTACAGTAACGTAGGCGTGATAAATTTAGAAGACGCACGTCGGATCTATAGAATACATATAAATATATGCAGTCAATGCTCTGTTTACGTCGTAAGAAACCCGGCTTTATAATATATCAACAGTAGTAACGTAAATAGTCGAGGACATATAACACTTCCCGGATCTTCTCTGTGCGAGGTAATGTCTATAATTAGCGGTAATAATAAGTTTCAATGAGATAATTTTTAATTTTCCCCACACATATAGGAAAAAGCCGCGTATAAAGCTTTCAGGTATACAATTATTGTGGTATGTAGTTATGAGTCATGCGCTGCCTTAACTGTATTATTGCAAGGATTTTGACAGAGCGTCACTAGGGCCCGCCAAAACGTACAAAAATAAGGGATATTTCCACCAATGTATCCTGGAACTTAACAATGGTTTGGCAATTTTCATTTATTGATGTTATACAGTCCGGGAACTCACACTTGGCGGACGTGGCAGACCATGGCGTTAACCATTCTCATTTTGTGAGTAGATTTGTGTCCAGCAATGGAAACTTGAAAGAGCTTAGGATATTGATGATGATAATGTTAAAATAACGTTATGTAAAATGTAGCGTTCATCTGGCTGGGGTTTGAAAGAATGTGCAATGGATATAAATATTGTATAACAGATACCAACGGCGTCGCAACGCCGTGACTAAATCCCTTCAATTTCATGGATCAAATTTAGAAATTTGTAAAATATTATTTTATATTATTCAAGTTTTTTTTTAAATATACTTTGTGCTCATAAGAAAATTACACACGAAAAATAAATAATGTAATCACCATTCGTCTGTCATCTGTTGTTTTATACAAATGAATGGATACGAATCGACATACATAGTATGTTTGCGTCCATGCAAATTGAAGAAAAGATATAATTAGATGTATAACGAAAAGAACATTAAAAATCGTTTTAATGGAACGCATTGCCTCGTTGGTCGAGTGGTTAGCGCGGCACCGGAGCTTGATTCCCGGGTCTGGTACTATTGGAATTTTCTAACTTAGTTCCTCCAGTTGAAATTTATAGTACTGACTCGGAGTTTGGATTTACGCCCGTTGTATGACCATAGGCTTCATAGTGGAACGTACATATATGTAAATGGTGACACATAGAAGTGTACCTACCAATTCGGACATTACAGCTGTGATGTAACGTTTACACTACATTCGTCTACCTACTTTTCGAGATCCAATGCGTGATGTTACGTTTTAAGGGAAAGTCACTTCGATAGTATCTTCAATAGACGGATAGTAGAATTTATCAGGATCGCAGCCTGTGAAAAGCATTAATCTCCAGTTACTGTAGTGGGTAATAGGCATGAAAGTATGAATAAAAGACACCTGATTAGGCAAAGTTTGGCTATAATTCTATATATAAATTACTTCCCCACAACAACAGCACGCTTGGTACATACTTTACCACAGTGTAAAAATTAAAATATACCGTAATCATAACCATCATTATCATGGGCAATCACATTATTCCACGCCGTATTATGTACGAGTATAGTAAACTCGAGATCTCGTGAGTTGTTTACTTTAAATAATATCCGTTTTTCATTGTGGCCACAGTACAGAGAAGTACGTAGGTTTTTGGGCTTGCACGCGGGCAAGGTTACGGCTACGCAAACTAGTTTCGTTTTATATCCTTTCCGACCGTGCGTCGCCGCCACGGGTCGTCGTGCCGGTAACAATAATGCTTTTACATTTTACTCTTATGGAAATTTTTTACAGGCAACTGGTACTGCTTAGATGCACTTTTGAACAAAAAAACAATTTCTTTGTAATATCCACCCGATCAGAATAAATTTGGTGACGGATAACCTGGGAACAATGTACTAGGAAATTTTATGAACATATAAGTAGTGTCTCACCGTTCGTCTATGATGCTGTAAATAATTGAATTTTTAATGGAATTTTAATTGTATATAAAAAAATTTCACACCTCCTTGAGACGAAGATAATCAACAAGACATGTCTTGCTATAAACGAGTAGAACTTTAATTTTGTGATCACTTTATCTACGAATGTCCCTAACCTTCGATTACATAACAATCCAAACATACGTGTAGTGCATGTGTAAATACTCTACTTTAAAACAATTTTATTCTGCTGCATTGACTCGCAGACGTTGCATGGACGCCACAAGAATTTAAATGTTATCCATTAGTTAAGGCAACTTTGGCACGATTCAACCCTCTTAGGAACCATAGTGTTCATTATTTCTAAGTATCATTTTATACATTTTCTTATGTTAAGTGTTTTTAACAAGAGTAAAGTTAAAGTTTGAGTTCACGTTACAAAAATTACCAGATAGGTATGAAATTGATATTGTAATAGGTATATTTTCTTAAGTTACTAGAAAACGCCTGGCTCGTTGGTCATGTTGGTGGCAAACGCACTGCTGAAAGAGAGGTCCTGATTTCAAATATCGGGTCGGGCTCTATTGTATTTTTCTAATTTAGATTTTTTAGTGGTGGTTCGGAGTCTACATATGTGCCCGATGCATACCATTAGGCGCACCACCTATTCCATAGTGGGACGTGAACGTAGCTGGTGAAACGTGGGAATGTTCTACATTCCTCTGCCTACCTCTATGGGTATTACAGGCGTCATGTTACGTACTAGATAATGTAATTTTTATGATAAATCATTTACGCTATTAATAGTTTCTTATAGTTTATAGCTGTAACTTAACATTTACAGTAGATAGTTATATTTATTATTAATAGAGGTAGTTATTCACATTCTGATTAGGTAAGCAGGAACGACTCTGTGTCTCATCAATGTATGTATATATTGTAATGCGCTCTAAGATGTTATGTTCCTTGTTATTATAAAATTAAAAGCCAATGCGTTAAAGTATCAACATTAGATGACTTACTTACTTTTTGATCTTATCATATTCGCTACGATCGAGATATTAGATTCGGTGCACTTTGCCTACCCCGTGACGGATCTGATGTGATGCTATAAGAATAATAAGAATTCTTCTAGAAATATGAGCTCTATTGCTGACATCCTTTGATTCACAACTAAGCCCCACATGTTAGTTATGCAATCCTAGTCTTATAAAATCTTATTACGCATATATATTATGAACAAAGTATTGTAAGGAAAGGCACAACTAATAAAAAGTATATAATGAAACACCGTAAATCTAAAACTTCGATGTAAATTTACATGTCTTATTACATATTATTATATAGTAGCTGTAAAACTGAAGGAAATTATGTAGAGATGACTCTAACACACTTCAGGATTTTTGCGCGTCCCACGCAACTTTAAGCTAGTGACGATGACTTAAGTCATACCTGCTTGCTAATATATTAGTACGATTGAGTATAAAACAGATAATAAATTAATTTATAGTACAAGTGTAATTTCACGTCTGTGAAGAGAGAGGCAGAGGAGTGTGGTAATATCTCAAGTTTACACCAGTAAC
>DWEJ01001032.1:0-14106 GCA_018245835.1 Mysoria sejanus stolli
CAGCGAACTGCCACCGGGCACGGGGTGATGATGTTGTAGGCACGTGGAGGCGACACGAGGAGACGACTCAGCAATTTGGATATTGCGATACAGCTGCATGCGTGTATCGATAATTGGGGCGATGTCAACGATCTTCATTATCGCCAGTCAGCCGGTTTGGAGTAGGTAGAATACGTGACACACAGAATAAACATTTATCGTCATCACACAAATATGTTCCGTATGAGAATTTGACCTACGACCACAGAGTTAACGGTCAGGGTCACTACTCACTATAGGAACGGTTCAGTTAATAAATATTATTCGTATACGTGTGCCGCAGTCGAAGTATAAATTGGAAATGGCGTCGCACCGTATGAGCCACGCGCACAGCGTGCTGCACGTGCGCGAGGAAGGGCGCGCGCCGCGCTCGCCGCTGGCGCGTCTGTCCGTGCGCCTCGGCGTCGCGCTCAAGCGGTTCCCCGTCTTCAGGATATTCGTCATATTTTATATGGTAGGTGGGCAACGCATTATCGTCCACCTGTCTCGATCTAGTGCTAGAGAGATGTCTCTCATAGTATCAGGTAAACCCCACGGTGATCGCGTGGCTTGTTAATTGTCATGATATCTTGACGCTGAAATTACTTCCGGTTCGTATTATCTTAGTTTTTAAAAATTATTCTGGTTACATGGTCATGTTTTATATTCTTTTCCATTTAATGTTATTAGATTCAAAAACCTCTAGGGCCAATCAGAGAGCCAAATTTCTCTATCATATAGACCTGAAGTGGATATTTTACATTTGAAGCTGTCGACTTATGTACATGTAAATTTAATAAATGTTTTTCGCTTGCCTTCCAGATAGGTCTACATTTTTGGGTCCTCACGGTACTGTTCACAAGTACACCGGAAAGCTACGCGCCGAGGCCAATCAAGTCGTGAGAAATCATAGATCATATTGTTAACTTATCACATTGTACCTTGAAATCTGTCTAATGCAATAAAGTTATTTTTTTAACATTGTTACATGTTACCTTTTTGGTGTATTATTGTTTTTCTTAGTAACGCGCAGTGGATGTTCGTTTTCAAATTTTGATATTACCACAATTTCAATTTGGTCGTAAAGATAGCAAACAGAGATTCTTAAAACTTCGAAATTTGAACTTCCTATATTTTAAGAGCAGTAGCGCCAGATAACAAAATTGAAAAAGTAAATCATTGCGTCTTCTTAAATGGGAAGGGTCTAAGCAATACTTTTATTCATCAGGATGTAACTGAACGTAGTTATTGCTCACATTAACATTAGCCCTTGTTAATACTATATCTAATTGATTTTGAGCTCTATAAAATGCATTAATAAATTAAAGTCATTTGGCTCTCAGAATAAATAAAATGTATGAGTTTATATAGCTAAAGTAATTGAACAGCATATTGCTGTCAACAATCAGAATGAAATTGTTGACTCCTAGAACATTATTCGCTTAACAATTTTTCAGAAACTAGTTTTTAGGTTTTCTAGTAATTGATATTTACTCTCATCAACGCTTTTATTGACTTTTATAACCTGTCATGTTGGCTAAATGCGGGTTAGTAGAATTAGCATTACTGTGATACTAGTTATAGAGGGGTATTACAGGCGTAACGTAGGACAGTACACAATCTTAGCGGATTAAATCAGCGGTCCATCTAACTGGTGGCTGAGCCAGGGGGGAGTCATGACCCCCTATGTCACCCCCTGGATCCGCCCTTATAACTAATAGACACTACAAACAAATTTCGTTCGGTTTGGGTCAAATCGAGAATACCTTTTTCGTTTTGGGCTTGTTTGTGTACATATTACAAATTTAAACCGCTACTTCGTAGAAACCACTTCAGACATTGGTGTTGAATGAGACGACAGTGTGTGGAATACGCGACCGTGACCTCTTTGTTTTGGTCCGGGTAATCCCCTACGCGACGCGACGTGAAATTACCTACTTGGTACTTTACGCTAGTAGTTATTTTTACAATTTGTCATTTTGTTTGAGGATAAAAAAATATAGTGCTTTATCCCTTCTGTCTTTAAATTTATCTATTCGCTTCATGGATTTTCCGTGAAAACTATGTTTAGTGTAATATTTCTGCATCGATAACTAAAAATGAATGTATATATAGGTATCTATAGTCTATACTTATATATAATAAAACGTAACTTCACGCCTGCAATCCTCTAAGAGGTAAGCAGAGGAATGCAGAACATTCCCACGTTTCACCGGCTACGTTTACGTCCCACTATGGAATAGGTGGTGAGCCTATTGCTATTCACCGGGCACATATCCAGACTCCGAACCGCTACTAGAATTTTAATTTAGATTTTTTGTAGTGTTCGACTCGGGAATCGAACCCGGGACCTCCCGATCGGCAGTCGCACTTGCAACATAGATATTTAACTATAAATAACTATAAAAAAGCAAGCCAGGTCTGAGGATAGTGATATTTGGTGCTCGGTACTATCTGCCTACTTCGTTAGGGATCTGCCGTGATAATAATAAAAATAATGAATTGAGGCTCATTAGCTATACTAAATCGTCAGAGCGTCAGCGTAGATGTGATGATGAAAGTATGCTTAAGTGTATCAGTTAGCCTTCAAATACAATTCACAGTAAAAAAATAAAACCGAAGTATAGCCACGAACGTTCCATTTCACTGGTGACAAGTTTCACTCGCGTCCGCTTGCATTTGTATTAGCCAATATATCTGATATATTTCTGTTAAATAATTCGCAATTATCTTATTAGTAATGTAAATTGTGTATTATCTTAACTCACGTGACTTTTTTCGAATTAACCCTTCTAGTTTAAAATATACTTGAGGTCCTTATCAGTTGCTGATCTCAGCGAGATGATGTTAAGAAGCGGCGCAGGCTGATGGATCTCAGATGGGTTCGAAGTAGTCTAAATACAACACAAGAAAACCAGAACTGCATATGAATTTTAAAAGGTAACGTCCACAAAACAAAACAGTTTATACGTAATAAAATTGTTTATTTGACGATCTGAGACATCATCTATGGAATTCTAGTATGGATTAATATGGTCATGAATAGCATTAACGTGTTCATAAAAATAATATTTCAATACTAATCCATCAATTATTAAAGTGTACGTAGGTACGTAACTTCACGCCTGTAATCCCCGAAGAGGTAGGCAGAGGAATGCAGAACATTACCACGTTATTAAAATGTAATTAATTAGTGTTATGTATTCACTAATAAATTAGGCAGTCTCAAAATGTTTATTAAATTCTTAAGATGTTTTTCCGAAGTGTCAGGATAAAATTAAAACACTGCATTTCGCACTAACAACGATTATTGGTTTCAATGAAATAGAAAATGTGTAAATCTACTGCAGAAAATAATTGTTCAGCCTTGGTTCTAAGACTAGTTTTAGCAATGAAACGAATACTCCAATTAGCGGGCGACAATTTTCAAACACTTGACCTTATGTCGTTGAAACTTCGCCTGGTTTGTTTTTAAATAACTAAAAAGTCACCTATAGCATAAATCTTCCTATAGTGTAGCAAATTTTGGGTTAAACCATATTGAATCTATGTATAGTAGGTAGACTTAAAAAAATCTCCGTTAAGTAAATGTATTTAGAGAGTAATGCAATACAAAGGAATCATGCAAGCTGCTTCGGTGCCAACTGCTCATTTGCGTGATAATAGGTACATTAATAATAATATCCTCTAGATATTGGTAGCATTGTTGTCCTAATTCTCTGTTGTATTTATACCAATGAATTGTATTTTTTTATTATTGTATGTGTATTTTTGTATTTTTTTAGTTTATAATTGAATATTCTATGCTTGATAATATAAGCGTTGTCAATGAATTTTTAAGTATTTATACAATGTGAAACAATATGTAATCGAATGGTCTAGAACACTGTTGAATTTCCATTATACAGCGTTCTAGACCATTCGATTCGCTGGAGAGGTTAGGCAGTGCCTGCACATTTTCAGTTTCACTTTAAAATTTGACTGCCTCTATGCAACTATGGTCTGCGAACCCCACCCCCATAACCAACGTGGGTTTAATTGGCAGAATCTTTCTATGAAAGCTCACAGAAACGCTCGTTGAGGAACGCTTATATCTAGCAGTGAATAGAGACAGATATTGTGATATATGATACCAATGATTTTAAGCATTCAAGAATCAATGATTTAGCTGTCTTATCAATTAACAACTCAATTAGTTTAGTAGTTAGTTAATCGCTAATGAAAATATTACTTGTTTGTAGTTTTAAATTAGGTATACATATTCGTTTTTATATGACATATGAAATGTTAATTTATAATATGAAGAGTTTGTTAACTTCGTAACAATATAATGCAGTAATATTGCATGCCGCTTGGATGTACGTAGTTGTTATTTAACTTGTATTTTAAATAATGTTTGTTCATGCATATATCATATAAAAATTCTCTTGTCGAACTATGCGTACAAAGGTTATATTGTTCGTTGGCCGTGTTGTTTGCAAGCGGGACTGCCTATTGAGGTTCTGTGTTTAAATCCCGGGTTGAACACTATTGTTTATTTTTACTTAGAGCTTCTAGCAGTGGCTCGAGGTCCTGATATGTGCCTTATGTATACTGGGACGTAAACGTAACTGCGAAACGTGGGAGAATACTTCATTCTTCTGTCTACCTCTTCGAGGATTACAGGCGTGTTGTTACATACACGTGTGCTCATTGAACTATTTACGTAGTAAGATTGTGGATTTATACGGCTCTCGTGTATATTTCATGATTTGATATTAAGAGATAATCACTTAGAATTGTTTCGCGACTGATGGAATGATTGCACAAAACATTCAGCTATTAAATTTTTACGAAGCTCGTATATTCTATGTTTATGTGTAAAATTATTCCGCTTATAACTGTACGACATAAAAAATAAGGCATCGTTCACATGCCACAATGTTTTCTGGTTCTAGCGGATGCATGCGACCTAACGGCGTAAAGTATTGTGCACATGTGAATCGTCTCAGATCCCACGCTCCTTTCTCAGTGATTGATATTACATAAGTGCTATTAATTCAAGTATATATATTGTACAAGAGATAGATTTGTATTTCAGAAGATCATCATCGTATCATGATTGTGTTTTAAGCTATATATTTTATGTCGTGCTTCCCTTATTTAATTAAAGCATAAAAGAAAGAAACAAAATATTTCAGTAGACAAAATAGGGTTATCAACTGTTTATAAATCGGTTCCTGTTAATAATTACATAATCTTAGTACCCAGAAACATTTCAAACACTACTCAAGAATACTCGGTATATTTATGTGTCAATGTGACTCGAATGAGCCAACATCATCGAAGCTACAGTTAATAAAACAATGCTCGGTTATAAAAATATGATGCCATTTCATTTAAATACCTCAATAATTACTTATAGTTAAATGTTCATTATCGCCTATTAAAATACTTGAGTATGTAAACAAAAAGTATGTGTGGAATTTGTTACGGATCGCCTGTACTTTTTACGGTCACGCGGAATGTACTTTGGTTACTGAAGCTGGAATGGTTTTATAATTTTATACAATGCTACGTATTACGACTTTATGTTGTTATATGACATGATTTTTTTCTTTAATTAATCTTCATTCTAGATAAACGGGTCCTGTTTATGTGTCTTATGGAATATTTTATAATAATATTAAGGTTTTCAATTAATTTGACGATATGTCACGTAACTTCTGCTTCCGAAAGAACCTTCAAATCGTAGGTATTGATTTTGTTATGTTGAGTATTGGTGACCCGACTTCTGTCTTCTGTCACTGTAATATTAGTTTATTAAATCCGTTTTATTTTTATCGGTAATAAGCTCTGGAAACCATACCTCATTGTTATTTTCTAAAACAAGAACATTTTAAACCTACAACCATGTACAATAAATAAATCAAATTCCCAATGACGTAAGCAGTAGGCACTCATTGTAACGTCGCCCTTACTGTCGCCAGAAACTATTTATTCTATTGTGTCATTGTAAAAGGGTCCTTTTAAATATACTAGTTTCTGTTATTCTGTGCCTTTTTTTAACTATTTTTCGGGTAGCCTTTTTGTTGGAAGCGTGCCTCCCTCGACGGCGCAGCGGACTTTGGCGACACGTGACGAATTTTAAAAAGTACCTTCCATAAGTGCCTGGATGTAGGATGGTTATGCATTAAGTTTGGAACTCGGCCTGTCATGTAAGATATATTTGTGTTTCTTGTAGATGTTTTTGTATGTGCTTACTTCAAATGTCTTCGTTAAATGTTCGAAATACAGCCAAGTAGGTAATTCAAGTATAGGTACCTATTTATAAATTTAAATTTTTAACCAGTTTGGTTTATCATCTCTGTAAAATTTTTGATTTTGCAGATTGTATTATATTCTGAAATGTTACGCAAGATCAGTCAATGGGAATAATAGCTGCTTCACCTCGAGACCCCCAAACATTGCAAAAAATAAACCATAAAGAATATGCTGGCTGATCGCAAAATAGCAAATCCCGTTTAGAAACTTAGAATCGTTCGGTCCTCTCCTTACGGTTCGTTTTCGAATCGTCTGCGATTCGAGAATTATTATTTTATCGCTGTTTAGCTATACGCAAGACAGAATAAAATTTTGTTTGGAGAAAAATCGAACAAAAACCGCTCAAGGTTTCGGATGCACGTCCTCGGGCCCCGGAGCGTTTAGAAAAAACAAACGAGAAAGTCCACGCCGAAATGACCTGCGTTTTTGTCCACGATTTGTTTTCGTTTTTGTTGCGTTTGAGTTCATTTGGAAGTAGCCATGTCTGTTGCTTACTGAATTAACTTAAATTGCCTTCGCTTTTTCTGTTTAAGAAGATCACTTTGTGTTTCTTTTGTTATCGTAACTTCACAGGCCGCTGGTGTGTTTAAATTGAAAACGCTTTTGGTTGGAATTAGTTATTTAGATATTTTATGAAACTGTAATGGATTTTGGTTGCTTATATTAACACAGTTATTCTTGCCCTTGGATTCGTAAGAGCCTGCTTCTGAAATAAAGTAAGTATTTAAAAATAAGTATATAATGATAATTACATAACTAGGACTAAGTTTTAAATAACAACGTATTCATTTTCATAAATTAATGGAATACTTAAAAATAAATTAACTGCCTTGTTGGTCGTGTTGGTTACCCGTGCGACTGCAGATTGGGAGGTCCTGGGTTCGATTCTCGGTTCCGTTTCGTCGGTCGAACACTACAAAATTTTCTAATTTAGTTTTTCCAGTACTAGTTCGGAGTGTGGATATGTGCTCGATGCATGGCAATAGGCTCACCGCCTATTCTATAGTGGGACGTAAACGTAATAGGTGAGACATGGGAGTGTTCTGCATTCCTCTGCCTACCTCTTCGGGGATTACAGGCGTGAAGTTACGCTTAAAAATAAAGTTATATTCTGTAATATTAGCTTGTATAATGTAAACTGAACATCTCAGCTTATATTATACGAGGGGTCGTTTGTACTTTCCGTAGGACGTGGTCGGTGTTAAAGTATTTGAGAGAGTCATAGGTTATGAAAAAGGCGCACGTAAGAGGCGCGGCATGGGTCTCGTACGGTATCACCTCGTGAAGGGTGGCTTATCCAACAAGGCAGTCGTAATAGAGCCGTAGACGAGAGCGGACGATTAATGATTCATGACCCCTCGTAGCGCAGTGTCATCAATATTATTCTGTTTGTATCCCGTGCGTTTGGCCCACCCTCACCCGCGCCCCATCCATACATAAATAAACGCGACACGTCGTCTTCTCTGATTACATCGCACCGATGTAGTGAGAAATAGTGTAGTCGGATGTTGAGCCAGTCTTTTGTTCAATATATTCTCCAGAGACACCGAATGAATAGTTAACACGGTGTGCTCAGCGCTCATGTTTACGGTTTCGGATTTCTCTTGAAGATCGTAGATAACGTGGCCGATGGAATTTATTTGTTTGCTGGTAATAAGCTGATGTTACAATCGGGTTCAGTGTGAGCTTATAACAACTTGCTCGTCTCACTTCAGTTCAACTTTCCTTTCGAAAGGGTTCGAGGAAAGAGCGGTGTGTTGTCGTCAAGAAGAATATCAAATGTTGAAACAGCACGGGCAGGATAACAATTTATCGTGTCTTAGTGTAAAAATTTGGGCTATTTTTCACAATTGTACACGATAAAGGGACGTAAATGAAGCAATATGTCATATGGAACACGGCTTGAGGATTTGGTGGCTTGGTGTGTATGTAACAATTTTATTTAACATTTCGGTGCCTTATGACAATAAAAGAAACACATCGTTACCAGAAATTACATGACATCGGTTGGTTCGAAACTTGAAGTAAGGCCTCTTGACACGCAATCCGGCGATAAAGCCTGGAGCTAAACTAAACCGTGACGAGGCTGGATACCCAAACGGAAAGACGATGTCTGTGTGTAAATGTTTAAATTATTCTAATATTAGCAACACTGAAATTAGTGGTGTTCAACGAAATCTACTTATGGGCTATTAATATTATATCTAAGTCATAGATTCGCTATGTTTGTTAAGTAAAATACGTTTTAAATTGATTAATTTAGCATGAATTTAAAAGGTATGTAAAAGAAAAAATTGGAAATTTAAAAGGCAGTTTTCTTTCAAAATACTTAATATATACAACTATTAGAGAGGCTTTCATATGATTTTGTTTTATACAGATTTATATTTTCATATAATTTGAACCTTTCTAACGTTTTATCTATTTAGACCTAGATTTAGATTAGTTCAAATATAGGTAATATTCTATTTCTAACTCACTTTTATGTATAATTCTATTTAGGGGTCCTTAAAACACTTTTTCGTTTGAAATATATTAATCGACCCATACATTATTCGCTCCTCCGCGGCGTTCGAGAATGCGTCTTACGGTGTTGCTAGTTATTTGTCGTTTTCGAATAAAATATTCTTACGGGTCCGTCGCACGGAGCGTGTAAATGGCAGCCTTGTCCTGATAAATGATGCGGCCGCTACTGGTACAACACTTCGCTTTTAATCCTCCAACCTATTGTGTCGCCGTCCAATTTTTGACATTACTGTATTCTTCCAACACCTACGTTGATTTCGTAAATAACAAATTATTGGTTCCCGTTTTATCGCGCCACGATCAATCAGCGGTGCACGCTATCAAATGATTTGTTGCATACCTTTATTTTATTACAAGGGTGTTTGTTTAACAATAATTAATGTTTTTCCTTTATCGATGTCGATTTCAGATACCGGTTGGTCGATTTATTTTTGTACTTCGTTTGTATATGATTAGTTCCCGTTAACGCCAAAGCTCCAGCGGCAAAGGACTGGAGTCTCCATTTATATATGGGGTTTCGAAGGTTAAAATAGGCTTGAGTGTTTCTAGCTGATTCTCACGAGCAAACACGTATAATTAATCAAACAGAGTATTATCAATCAAGGTACTAAAACAACGTTTATTATTATCCAAGATCAAAAAGCCCGTTAATAGTTGAGTTGACAATTATTTTGACATATCTGTTTACTAACCTCAATAACATAAAAGAAAACGTTATATATAAAAAAAAGATACATATATTAATCATCTTATTTTAAATTAGTTGCCGTAAAAAATCTTTCCGGCATCCCGGCGCCCGATCATAACTGAGGCGTATACAATGCACGTCCATTACTTAAACGATTGTTAAGATAAACAAGTCGTCGAAAACGAAAATTATGTAGGTAACAGTTTATCCGTTTTAATTGTTGAGGGCAGTCTTGATTACACATTTATACTCGAATAAACTATTTAACTCGGACGTAGTTGATTGGGATTCGATTAAAGACAGCTGCCCGCTTAGTCACTTGTCTGATGACAATCTATTAAAAGATAACCAGTTAACGACTTCATCGCCAATGGAGCAAAGTGATGCTATTCAAAAATAAATATTAAAGTGTAAAACAGGTATATTCGATCACGTTTTTGTCTGGATGTGCTATGCTGGCTTGGATATTGATGATTTGTCGATATTTAATGTTTGATCGCTACTCGTTCACGGCTAGAAAGTGCATTCGTTCGAAGTTTCGTTCGAGTTCGAAGTGTAGCGTACGATGAACGGACATAGTTTTAATGCCCGCTTTAGTTATGAGACTCCGCCGTCCGATCGGCTAATCGCACCCGTCCGAAGCTCCGACCGTACCGTTGTATGAAACTGTCGAAATTATGCATCGTCTCTAGATTCCGGCATCAAACTCTATTAATAAAATTTTACAGCAGCTAGTACCGCGAGGGAATGTTAGATTATATTAATAGTGAAACTTTTTAGTAGCGTTTTAAGCTATCCGTTTTTAATTATTTATGCTATAGTTTAATCTTAAATATTGTGTTTGTATTCCGTAAATATTAATACATTATTATAATGTTATATGCACCTATATAACATTGTAAATATTTGAGCCAAGTAACTGACGTGTACATTAGAATACAAAAAAGAATATTTTATAAGCAGAAATGCCACTCACGTATACATGTACACGTTGATATAATTAACACAAAAGTAATTTTGTACTTTAGAACAAGGCACGGGTGGATGTCCGCGATGGGCGGAGCCTGTTGGGCTTGCGTACACGCAACTTACAAGTTCACTTATAAAGGGTGGGTGCCCGAACGAATGTAAGGGGAACTATTCTCCTTATAACTTCTCGAACCCGTATAATCGTACAAACAAAAACACAAATTATACGAAACACAAGCGTGAGTTTATTTTTATACAAAGCAAATAAGGTGTCATAATTTATTGTGTCCCTAAAATTCCATCCCATCTCAGTCGCACCAAATCTCTTTATCTCGGCATTAATCTCTCAAAAACCATAAAAACGAATCTTCGGATCTCGAGAAATATTTTGTACGAAATTGATGGAGGGACTCCACTTATCTAGAGCTCAAATCAACGCGCGGCGATCAAAATTCCTAGAGGTGTCGGTACAAGTTGAAAGTATGTCGAAGTGGTGACTGATCGTTATTTTAATTCAATTTGGCTTATTCTATAAATTTTTATTTAACTCACGAATTAATTTAAACGTTTTACGTATTGTAAAAGAAACGATTATATGTAAAGATATGCGTAACAAATGAGCGAGATTGGAAATTTAAATTTTGAGTGGGCCCGCGACATGTGTTGATGAGGAAATTTTAAGTGTTTCGTACAAAAAAAGAAACCATTCGTAGCAGTTTGGAATATTAACTCGAGTAGGTATATATCACTACCGTACAGCCACTTAATGTGTGAACGATCATTGGGGGACCGCGTGGGCCGCGACGCTATGACATCCTCCTTACAAAAAACACGAGGCACCCCGTTGTTTTAGAGCAGAAAAAATAATGAAATATGCCTGTTTATAACGCATTTTATGTAAAACGTTGAGTGTTCTAAGTGTTGTGTCCAAAATGAACAGCCCTAACTATAATTTAACGGTAGAACTCGAAGCTAATTTCTTTGCCTGTAAAATTCATGACTCAATACGTACAATGTCGTTGGCTCATAATTTGTAAACTTTTTAAAATTCAATTTAAGATGGAAAATAATTTGATATCCTCATTAGTGTTATGTTCATTATTTATTTATATTTTGATCATAAAATATTGTTATAGTACTAAATATTGGTTATAGTAGGTTGATAGTATTAGTAAAGTTAATACGCTTTACAAATATTGGAGTGTGTTTTAAATTCAAAAAAATTAAAAGGCTTATAATTATCTATATGATCTTATTGATATCTTATTATATCTTATTATATCTATATGAATATACTGAAAGCAAAATATCAATATAATTTTATAACATTGTCAACAGTAATCAAATAACATATGTATATAAAAACTGTTCTGTGCACAAAGCTAACAGATTCATTATTTGGTTAACATCTTTCAAAGAACTGTTATCATCTTTCTGTCTGTTCTTTAGAAATAAACAATGCAATTCATTAAACAAGTAGACACAAGGGTGTCTCTGTTCTGTTTCATAAACAGATGGTCGGTACCCACGCCTTAGTAATCACACCCTACCCGCATTTCAGTTTAATGTTTTCTAAATATCGTGTACTGACAGTCATAGTACATTTTATTCTTGTCATAACACTCAAAACAATAAGGTTTTGCTTTCATTTTCAGTAGGAAATTTCAAATCATATATCCCTGTACGTGATGCTTAATTTAGTAAATCCATTATAAAGGAAATTGGAACTATTTAATTAATTTTGTATAATTACGGTTAACTAGAACAAGCGACACCAATTTCAGGCCAATAACATTTGCAGGACAACTAACAAAACAGCCACAAAATTACATTCCAAAATTAGATTTTACAATAATACAACCCGATATGTCCTAAACAAACTTTAAATAGCCGTCATCCCGACGACAATCATACACCTAATTTTAAAGTTTCGACTCATCTGAGTAAACACGTATTGGTCGTCTGGAGGATACAAAAATATCGATAGAGGGAGAATACTGATCTGTCGTGAAGACAAGACTGTCATGGGCAATAACACACATCAATGTAGCGCGCATTTGGCCACGCCACTCACGGCTTTATTTCTGGAATTTTCCACCAAGCGCATTGTTGCGCCGTACCGAGAACTATCTAAATTCAAATTTGAAACAATTAAGTGAAAACAGAATTTCATGTTGGTTTAATTGAATTAAGCCATTATATAATATGACTTAAATTATTGGGACGTCAACGTAACTGGTGAAACGTGGGAGTGTTCTGCATTCCTCTGTCTATCTCTTCGGTGATTAGAGGCGTGAAGTTATGTTTTTTTTGTTATTATATAATATAAGCATATTATTAATGTTAGTAATTGTGTCATAAAAATATGATTGAGAGAAGCAAACAGCAAAGTGGATTTGGCAGTCTCCAAAGGGTTTATTTCTGGAAATTTCTTTTAGAAATATTTGATCAATGTCGAGAATTACTAAAATGATTCTTATTATTTAATTTGAAACCGTTGTTATTTTCATAATTTTCAAACCTGGGTAAATACGAGTACGCAATAAGTAGGTGACAAAAAGTTCTTAACATATTTTTACTTTAACTTATCTGCCTACCTCTTCGGGGATTAAGGCGTGAAGATAAAAAAAAAACTTATTTACTATTTTGTTACTTATGAGAAATTGTGTATTCTATACATCCCAGAGAATAATTTAGTTACAGGAATGGTGCCTAACATTTCAATATGTCAGTAATTTGATGTAAGAATTTAAAATTTATTCAGAAAATATCGTTCATTTTAATTATTCAATAATACAATTGTCTTGCACTTTTAGTTATATTATTCTCAACTTTAGTTCTGGAGTGCATTGGTTCCTTGTAACAATGATAAATAAATATGTATTTAAATTTAATTTCATACTCACCTTTCATAATATAGGAAGTTGTTTAATATATAGGTTGCGTCGATTACAAGAGAAATAAAACTCAGCGTAAAGGTTAAATATCTATGGGAAATAATTCAGGAAAAACATTGGATAAGAAAATTCTTCCCTTTTATAACTAGGATCTTTCAAAGCAATTTTGTATTATATTGTGACTTTAATACTATACGAATAATTAAACACTTAATCTATTGGAACAAAATATAGTGATATTTGTTGACATTTACACCTCAAAGTGCATAACGCGTACCTACTTGTTACTGAAACATTTTAAATTGCAATTTATTTTCAATCATCCACTTGTTTTTCTCAGTATACGTTCATAATACACCCACGAGAAACGTTAAATTTGTATCTGCCTTTTGGCAATAAAAAATATTTAGGACGAGGTTATAAGGAAGATCGCTTGCGTATGCTCCAAAATACACCGAAATGTCTCGTTGAATTAGCATCGTAAAATCGTGCATAGCATTTTATATCTATATCTTCAAATTCGCCTTTTCCCAGTATCGATAAATCATTTGCAAGATAAAATATCGATTTAAATCGATAAACCATTATGTTCGTCCGATGTTAGTATTTATAATAAAAATTATACTCGTTACCGATGATTTAATAACCACAGTTAAGTAAAACAACTTGAATGGCCAGATAAAGAATTTTCAATAATTGAGCCAT
>DWEJ01001033.1:0-14105 GCA_018245835.1 Mysoria sejanus stolli
CAAAATGAGTAAAAACCTGTGACAATAAGACAGGAATAACTTTGAAAATTTCCTTCAATACCCATTTGAACTTTCCACATTATTAAACGATAATTAAAAATATTTATTATGTACGTATTAAATTCATTATTTGTACAATTATTAGAATAAAAATTAAATTTATTATATGCGAAATTACACAAACATTAATTAGTTTTGTTATGTGTAAAATTACATAAGTAAAAATTAAGCGTATTTTCTATGCAATTACGTAAAATATGAATTGATCGTTATCTATGCAAATGAGCATATTACGCTTTAACAGAAGTAATCAAGTAAATAAAAAAATTTTCCACATAACTTTCAGGCACGCTACGTCTAAACTACAAGGTGACACGCCAGTCACGACCTTCCGACTCTGACTCTACGTAGAGCTAATGTGAATATTCGTTATGAAAAATACATTGTAACAACATAGGAATAACGCCGAATTTGAAATTCGAACAAAACGGTTCATTTTATGCCTCTTTCAAGTATTCAAGTTGTCGATACGTGCTTCAACAGTGCAAACGCAGAACAAGGCACTTGTACCCGTTTCACGTGAAACTTCAAGCTACGCCCGCGCAAAAACAGCCCATGCAGATGAATTAAAGTTTATCCTAAGCCAACACTGTATAGTATTCCATACCTACAAGCCAAAAACAGTTGATTATTACATCTGTTCATTTGGAAAGCGTCCAAATGGGTAAGAACAATGTTTGTCTAGATCGGGGCAGTAACAAGAAATGTAAGTAGCAATTACTGAATGTTCTAGAACTAAAGCAGTTGGGCAAAAGAGGAAAATCTGGGATATTTTTTAATAATATATAATAATTAATTAATACATTTTAAATATGTACATATATGCTTTGCTGGGATGATATAAATGTTTAGGAGTAAACTTATTAAAATATGTCTTTATTTATTGTATACAATAATTTTGACATTATGATTTTTTCTGCGACCATATTACAGTAATGATAGCAAGTTGGAATGTAAAATGTTCACAGTATGTGGACCACTGGCAATACAGCGCCATCTAGTCAGCCAGTCACAGTATTTGCTCATATGAATCTGTGAACTATAATTTACCACCTACTAATGGCATGCCGAGTCTTGCCAAGGTGTCTTTTATACAACACTCGGTACTCGGTCATATGGAATTTTTGTAGGCATTATTATATGTCTAGACGGTACTTTGGTACCTTGGTACCTTGGTAAAGTCAAAAACAATGCTACTTCTCTATGACGTAACACGTAACATCACGCTGTCAATCCCCGAAGAGGTAGACGTAGGAGAGTATTGCACTACCACGTTACAATATTTACACAATACGTCTAATACATTACATGATTTTACATGATTTCTTTACATAATTTAAGCCTTTACATGATTTCTTTCTATACTAATATTATAAAGAGGAAAGGTTTGATTGTTTGTTTGCATTGAATAGGCTCTGAAACTACTGGACGGATTTGAAAATTTCTTTCACCATTAAAATCCTACATTATATCTGATGAGTATAGGTGAAAAAAATGTATAAAAATAATAAAGAAAAAAAATAAGTAAGACAATCATAAAAAACTTTGTTTGTAATTTATATTACATTAAGTGTGCCAAAATAGTGTTTGATCATTTTGCGAAAATAACCGTGCGGAGCCGGGGTAGGCCTTTATTTTTTTGTATGTGTAAATGTACTTGTAAATAAATTAAAACACACGTAATGATGAAGGACGTTTTTCTAAGTGAACCAGAGATGTAAAATGAAACGATTAGTATAATTTGCACGCTGAACAAAACAATAAAGAGTTGCTACTTTGCAAGATTAAATATAATGGTTCGAAAACATAATAAAGACAAGTAATCCAAAATGGCTAAGGTATGTTAGGTCTGCTCACCCGAAATTCGCCAAGGTATTTTATGGCCTTGACAGCTATATTTCTATGGAAACTCGTATTTAACAGTGTGCAAAAACCTAAAAGGTTAATGTCAATTTTTTCCTTCCAATTTTTATATCATTTCACTGTTGAAACATGGGTCTCCTCTCAGGATGACAGCGTTAAGCCATAGTCTACCACGTTTGCTGAGTGCGGGTAAAAAACTAATGTTAATGAGGTGCAAAAATTCACGTCCGCTTTAAACCTAGTACAAGTTATAGATTAAAAACTACTTAACTAGAAGAGTGGATCTTTTGATCTTATAATCCAGCGATGCAGCGGAAAATTAACATAATTATTCCGAGAGGCTTTCGCCACACTTCCAAGTAGGTTGTCGAGGGAGACTTAAAGTGAAACAGTCTAACTATACTTAAGCGATGCACTTTGACGCAGGTCTTAATTCGATCACATTAATTTTAACGTAATAAAGAACAAATAAAAATTTATTAATGACTTAAAAATACATTTGAAGATACTTAATAATGTACAACAATAATAATTGATAGGGCGGAAATGTTCAATGAGACTAATTTAAAAAGAAATTTAAGATCCTAATTGCTAGAAGTACCCTAACCCTTGTTGGGTGTTTTAAATTCTCGCGATTCTCAAATACACAGAAAATTAAAAAATATATATCTGGATGTGGCTTAATAGTATTTTACATTTCTATGAATGATCCTGTAATAAATATTGTACATACATACATATTTTCACCCTAGGTCTCTTGCGAGGTCGAATTTATTACAATACGTACATAACATGGATAGATTAACTAAGGTCCAGTACACACGGTTTAACAAGTTACAAATTAAGTGTTTATTGCAATATCTCATTGTAAAAGCATTAATATATATTCTCGTACATTCGGTGGTCAACAAACTATGAACGTGTTAGCCTTATAATATAAATATGTCTATATACGTTGATATAAGTAATAACGATCAAAAGTAATGGATATTTTCAACATTCTCTAAGAAAATTACATAAAAAACATGGTCGGTAAACAATTCCACCCTAATCCATTACTCCGGTGGGAAGCGATCCATCAAATTATGTTGACGTAACAGCCGAGTCGAGGCAACACGAGCGAGTGGATAAATTAAAATTATCCGAAAAAAATTAATTACACTACATCGGCCCCGGGGAAAACACCGCGGGATACAGCCCACGAAAACGTTAAAACTTTCCAAAATCAATAAAACGTATAAACATTCCAAGCAGACGTTAATGTTTCTTCGCCTTACGCACACACAAACATGGCTACACACACGCAAATACACGTGCACAGGTGCGCCACGATTTTCTTCTACGCTACTAGTAACGTCAATTACATGTACTTTTCATTAACCGATCGTAACTACTTACGGCTGGTTCGGAGCGGTTGTAGCTGGAGAAATCCGGTTTCTTCACACACTCTCTGTCCTTGAACAGCACGTACACGACACAGGTTACACGGTAACACTAGAAACGTGCGGTTTCTTACGTTTGTGGGTTCTTTAGTGATCAGATACGGACATGTGGGGTTGGCAGAGATAGACGAGCGTCGGTACGGCGTCGATACGCGGACTGAACGGCCATGACAGTTTTGGCTGGGAGCCTTACGCATGCGCGCAGCTACTATAAGGTTGTTCCCCATTGTTCCGTTCACCCCATGATTAGGGCACAAAATTGATCACTCAAATTGGAAGTGAAGAAACCTTTTTAAGTCACAAAATCCCGATTTCAAAATGGCTGATTTAAAATGGCAGCACCATTACGCGGTTTTATGACGCTCAAAGGTTTAAAGGGGATTTATTTTTCGTCGAAGCGTTTCTTTCTAGAAAAAAAAATTAAAACGTTTTAGGTGACGATAATTGAATACGAAAGATTTTCATTTCTTTCCAATTTCCGATGAGTGTGTCTATTTATATTGGATATAATCAACTACTCTTTACAGAAGACATTCTTTATGCAAGAGATACGAGTACGTACAAATTGAAAATTTATAAATTTTCCATTGAGATTGCTAAATTGCTGTAATATTTGAGCAAATTTCGAGAATTACTTGCTAGTTGCTTCATAAGCAATTTATTTTGTGAGTTATGCTGAATAGTTCATTTTGTGACTTAATTAAAATTTAAAATACAGCCTAGTCATTGACAATAATGATTAAGGGTTCTTATTCTACGAAGTATTGCTTTTGGAACGTAAAGCAACGCTTCAACTTATGATAGATGAGCAGTATTATAGCGTTGTTGAAATTTTGTAACTTAGATTTTCTAGTCAAAATCACTAGCGACTCGGAGTCCGAATATGTGCCCGATGCATGGCAATAGGCTCACCACCTATTCCGTAGTCGGACGTAAACGTAAGCGGTGAAACAAGCGAGTGTACCATATTTCTCCGTCTACTTCTTCGGGATTAACTAGCGTTATGTTAGGTTGTAGCCTCTTTTTAAATACTGTAAAAACTGCCGAGACAGACTAAGATTCGACTATCTTAACCAAATAGATCGGATACTGGCTGATGAGGGAGTCAAAACAAAATCAGACGGGCATGTAATAAGAAAGTGAAGGCACTCATAGGATCTGTAAACAAAGAGATACTTGGCAATGGGGGCTCGCTGCGTACCTCATAAGCGACCTGTCGCAACGATACGATGCCAGACGATGTTTTCGGTTTATTTTTTCAAATTAATTTTTATAATTTATTCAAATGAATTGCGCGAATTCAAAAGAATATTTTGTATCATAGAAGCTGTAATATAAAAATAAGTGAATATATTATTCACTTATTTTTATGATCGTAACTAACGTTAATTGAGAAAATACATACTGCTGCGAAAAAGATGTTCACATAATCACACATAAAGATACAATTATATACCTGAAGGATCAAACACAAAACTTCTAAACAGAGGATGTATTTAGTTGTAAAGTGATTTTATTCAGTCATTGAACTCTAGACATCTGGGTCCGATCTCAAATGACCCGACATGGGCGTCAGACGTCTCGCTGAATTATGACGTCTATTAGTTTGTTACGTCTATTAGTCTGCATACAGTTCTGAACAGAATATAAAAATTCCATTATATTACATACCTAACTACACCTGGAATTACATTCAATTCGAGGTGTAGTTAGGTAATTAACATTCATATATCATAAGTACTGACTGTAAAATTATTCTTACGTGGTCGCGCCATGCTCCTACGGGATAGAAACCAGTCAGAATTTTCCAAAACCTTACGTGTGTACAGAGTGTGAATTGAAGTGACCCGTTGGTAGAATGGTTAGTATATCTGACTGCTGGCTGGAGCTCGTAGGTTCAATTACCACGCTGAATAAATATTTGTGTGATGAACACAAGTATTTCTTCTGTCTGGGTGTAAAAAACTATCTATTTAAGTAAATATTTATATGTAGGTACAGTTTACCAGCTCACCGGTTATCATAACTTAAGCTCCCTTGATAGTTACTTAGACATCGTAAAAGAATCTTATCAGGATTGAAAATGTAAAGAAATTCGTTCCTCCTTCCTGTATATAAACTAAAAATAAAAACAACTTTTCTATTTCTTAACAGACATGATGTATTGCATAATATTACTTGCATTTTCGAGAATGTTCTAGAATCACTCTTTTCAGGAGACTAAAAGCAATAATTGGAGAAAATCAATGATTAAAATTAGACTACTTACAACGAAACCACCTTTTAACTTAAACGTAATGAACTTTAAGAAAATCGATGAGCCTTTCAACAGTGAATTAAGCTGCCTTAAGGTATCAGTAGCAAGTCACAACTTCAGGAGGGTTGGGAGCGGTAGATAATATTTACATAACTACCTTTACCAAACCTACCGTCGTATCCTTTTCGTAGCTCACCCCACAGGGCTCTGATAAGTTTCCCCGCGGTCGCTTAGCAACCAGGACCTACCCTCAAATCACGCAAGGAACTGTTTCAATAAGCACGCAAATTTATATATTTATTTTAATATGCCTGTTGATATTACTGAATTTCAAATAAAGTAACACAAAATATGTATGTGTTAAGTTCAGCTGCATCGTTGATGTGGTTGATGTAACGATCTGGTTGATCAGGAAGGTTGTGGGTTAGGTCGCCGTGTCGGGAAACATATTATGTTTTTCTAACTATACGGTCCCAATAGTAGATCGGAGTTCGGATTCGTGACCAAAATATTGCAATAGTTTGATCTCATAATCCCTGGAACATACAAAACAATACGGTGAAAACTGGAATTACTACACTCCTATGTCTAATGTAATGTGTTATTAGAAAAATATTATTATTATTTATTATTATATACGCGTATCTTTCAAAGATTATATATATATATATACCGTAATAAGAAAATAATTACGCTACCGTGTACCGCTCAAGTTACGTTCATTCTGTACATTAAACGCTCAATGTCACTCCACAAAGCGACGTAACCGTGTCAGGGCGCTTGTTAATCGTTCGCAAATTACATCTGATGTTTAAATTAAATTAACTAAATTAGAAGTTAATTTCATGAGACGTTGCTTCACGAGAAGCGATGATAAATTTAGTACACAACGTTACAAACGACAGTCTACATTGCGACGTTTATTAATGATTTTATTTTTTATTTGTCAATGGAATAGCAATGAACTAAACGTCACGCCTGGCAGAGTAATGCAGGACACTCTCTTCACGTTTCACCAGTTAGGTGTACGTCCCACTATGGAATAGGTGGTGAACGTATTGCTATACACCGGGCACTTAACCAGACTCCTAGCCACTACTATAAAATCTAAATTAGAAAATTTCCGTAGTACCCGACCCGGGAATTGAACCCAGGACCTCCCGATCGGCAGTCGCACTTGCAACTAACACGACCAACGAGACAGTAAAAATAAACGATGCTTTGCTATTGTACTAATAAAGCTGTTAGTACCCGATAGCTCAATTACTAGTTACGAGTACCTACTCTTTGTTAATAAGATTCTTAGTATTAACCAATGGAGAGGTCGTAGAAATACTTGGAAATAAAACATTAACCTACTTAGTGTAATGTAGTCAGTAATGTGTGCTGTTAGTATTTCCCATTCGAGGCTAGCACTAGACCTTTTCCCACTTTGAGAACTGACATAGTCGTCTCCAGTATACATAAGGACCACATACTTTAGACTGCAATACCAGTTGTTTTGCAATTGCTTTGAAATATTACGGAGACATCTGAGTTCACGGGACAGGGCCTTAAAATAGTTAATATGTTACATTTTGAGTATATATATAATGAATGTATTAAATCTGTATAATAGTAAAAGTTTGAAAGTGTATGTGTGTTTATACACACATAGTGGGAATATATTCTTCTTCTTCTTCATCGAGTCGATAGCTGATCGTGAGTAATCAGCCATTGTAGTGAAAGGAATCGTCGCAATGTCCTGGGTGCGCCGGGCAGTATGTGTTCGTACTTAATCAGACAGTCGCCGCTCGAGAGGGTCCTTTCAAGCTCCTTTTATAATTTCAATTATAAATTGAGTCCAAATATACAGGCTAAGATGTGTGTATGCAATGTAAATATACCAAACTGAAGTCAATCATATGAAATGTAAATACATCAAACTGAAGTCAATCATATGAAATGTAAATATATCAAATTGAAGTCAATCATATGAAATATAAATACATACATAAAATCTAAAGTCCATCATATGCAATGTGAATACACTAAACTGTATTCAATCATATGAAATGTAAATACATCAAACTGAAGTCAATCATATGCAATGTAAATACATCAAACTGAAGTCAATCATGAAGTGAATCATATGCAATATAAATACATAAAACTGAAGTCAATCATGTACAATGTAAATACATCTAACTGAAGTCAATGGTATTGCACAGGATTCGATGTATGAGGGCGTCAAACGAATACATTCCACATCATCGCGTGGCCAGTTATCTTATGGTCCGGGCAATTAAGCTCCGTACAGATCGTTGTACTGCGAAGCTGAGTTGCGGCCAGAATCACATTACAATGTTTGCAAATAAGTGTAGCATACGCTACGTAGCGTGTTGACTCATATGACAGATTACTCTTTGTTGTTCTGTTAATAAAAAGGCTTTGTGTCACAACGTTTGAAGCCACTGCAAGAATTATTTAAAGATACTAGAAGTTAGAAGTTTACAAACGACAAAAGCTCATTACGTATGAAAATCTTTAAGATTGTTCAGAAAAAATAAACTTCGATTGAATATCAAAGTTAATATGTTTTAAATATATTTTAAATTATTACCTATACTAGATTTGTATTGGATTTATGGCAATAGGCTCGACACCTAGTGAAACATGAGAGTGTAATACTCCTCTACTTAGCTCTTCTGGAATTATAGGGGTGATTTTAAGCTTAAGTGAATGTTTATACATGATTATACATATATGAACCAATGGTCAATCTCCACCGCGACTTCGCTGCAAACGTTGGAAGCACATGAAGAAATTTCTTGTACAGGTCCTAAACTAGTGGGCCAACCCAAAATAACACATGTGAGATAAGCCAATATATGTAAATTTTCATTTACTTTTTTATTTTAATCGTATCTGAATCGTATCTTAATGTAGTATACATTCCTCTGGTTAACACTTCGGGGATAACGGGCATAATGTTACGTTTTTTGTTATTTATTTTGCAAATTTATATTTTGTTATCATTTAGGAATATGAACCAGCGGCGAACGCAGCCGGGCTTTCAATGCATGGTCCGTAATTGCAAAATACCACGAATGTTTCCGTGCTTTGTCGTTATCGAAGCACAACAATCATTGAACTTCGTCGATAGCCTTAAACTCTCGAGTTTTTAGTTCATAACCTGGATATGAAAGTATGTCTGATTTAAATAAACATTGCTATCATTATTAGAAGCGAATATTCGAGACCAATCGGGACTCAAATTGCATGGTAGAGTACCATTCCTGACCTTCCTTAGTTACAGGGTATAGCCATGCCAGTGAGATACACTAGATTGTAGACACGATACAAACAGGATGTGTTAGATATAAACTAAACAACAAATAAAGACACAGTCCATACACATTGGATAAGAGCAGTCGGCAAATTATTAGTAATTTCCATTTTCTTATCCAATAAATAAGAGCTTCGTATATTACGGTATCGAGGAAAGCGCGTTCGTAGAAATAAGCGGAAAAGTACTTGCTTAGTTCGCGGAAATATAGCGACGGCTTACAACCGCGGTTTGGGCCGCAGCCTTAAGAAAGTTGTTGAAGCGACTCGGTTTAAATTCAATTACATATTTTTTTTACCTATTTTTCTAAGTCTCTGTCAGTTTTTGTAATCTTAAAATATTTTTTTCCATTCTGGACACACCTTGTATTATGTGACTTACATTTCTGTCACTGTCTTCTATAAATTTTTCAATAATACTCAGCTTTTACTGTTCTCAACTATAGAAATAATTTTAAACGTAAATCAGATATCAATTTCTTTATTAGTACATTAAATGGATTTGAAATTATTTTTTCTATTATGAAAGTCGTAAATGAGTATCCACGCTTCATATTTGATTCCCACCTCACATGTCTAAGAGTCGTACAACTACTACATCCGGCAGTACTATAATATGCTGATGATGATGATGATGATAATGATTTGTAAATGCTAACTACATATAAGTTCGTCTTATGAACCACTTGCCAACTGAGGCAGTGATAGCCTGCTGGTTTGAAGTTCAGAGTCTCGCTTCAGACGCCCAGGATCAAATTCTGGCGCACACTTCTTTACAAAATGTGCATTTTAAGATTATTTATTACTTGTTTTATCAACGAACGAAAATATCGTGAGAAAACCTATACTTCCTAGACTTCATAAAAAAATCTCTTAGGGCAAGTGAAGTCTACCACCCACCCTGGTGACTATGGCTTTAACAGTTTTATTCTAAGATGAGACCTGTGTTTTAACAGTGGAATGGTAAAAAGGGTCGAATAACCTTAGTATTTGACTCCAAATTAACTTTCGATGACCATATTAATGCTATTGTTAAAAAAGCTTCTAAATCACTCGGATATATATTACGAATGTCTGCGGACTTTAAGTCTATTAAAATTATCAAAATTTTATACTGTGCGTATGTCAGAAGTCACTTAGAATATGCCTCACAAATCTGGAATCCTTTGTACAATACATATATCATGCGCATTGAGCGTATACAGAAACGCTTTCTCCGCTATGTACAATTCCGTTCTAAGACATACGCACCAAATTATACAAAACGCTGTCAAAAATTTCATTTATTGCCACTTTTTGAGAGAAAGCGTATAGCTGACCTTGTATATCTAATTAAGGTAGCTAACAGTCAAGTAGATAGTCCAGATATTTTACATCGCATCGGCTTAAGCGTTCCATATTCACTTCACAGAAGACCAACGTCACTTTATGTACCACGTGCTGCAACGAAATACAGGCAAAACTGCTTTCTTATGCGCGCGAGCAGGTGTTTCAATGAAATTTCCGCTCAATTTGACATTGATTAGTATTATACATCTTCCAGGCAGCTTAAGCAACTACTTGCCAATAACTTTTTCAACAGTTAGCTCATTTTAAGCACACCGATTAACTTTATATTACAATAGCTGTGCTCGTGACTTCCCCTGCGAGTAATATAACAAATTGTACTTAAAACCTAAGTAGATTAACTGGCAGGCAGCTGATGTAATGGATAAGCCTAGCTCACTTATTACATCAGCTATCTGCTAGTGAAAGTCCAGTGATATAAAAACGGACACTCATATTCTATTTATTTGTATAGATTACTACTATAAGTGAAAACTTCTAATTGGCCATAAAGTATTTATAACATTTAATATATAGGCTTACATATAAGTATAGCTGTAAGTTTTCCATAAAATGTAAAATAAAATAAAAATAAAAAAAAAAAATAAAATATAATTCTTAATTTTTGATCTCATATAAATATCATATGAGACCTCTAGACATTTCGTTGTTCTATTATCTCTCCCACGAAGTCAACATCTAGGCTAGCTGTCTAGACTTTAGTTGGATTAAACCAGCGCTAGCTTTCGAACAAAACGATCTAAGCTAGTATGATAAAGAAAAAACATGCGAACCTTCTATAAATGACTAAAAAGTGTTCAAAGACACTTTAAAGTACTTGGCTTAAATTACTTCAACTGTTTCAACTTAAATATCTTTTATATCTAGATTTCTGTTTTTATATAATTGTTGTATGGCTTCTTTTTTAAAAACGTACAGTCTTTTTACTGCCTTAATAACTGAAACTAATTGACATTTAATTACATATTTAACATGTACTCCTAATGTTTGGGTATAGTACTTATATTATATAATAAACATTTTGATTTGAAAAAGTAAAAAACAAACTTCATCTAAAGTGGCCCTTCGAGCTGTGGCTTCACTTTTGCATTTTATTTAAAATTGACGTCACACAAACAAAATGAAAAGAAATCATAACAAGAACCAAAACCACGATTTAATAGTGACCGTGAATACGCTCCGTAAGAAGTTTCTGGGTCTCAGTCTCCGATAAAGTTCTTCGACTTCTATGGCAATGTAATAACCATTATCCACCATTAAACATGCCCTCCGGAGCACGAAAGCGCTCATGAATTTTCCATTAACAGTTAACTGGAGCTCGTTGAAGTACCGGCTACGTCCAGTCACCGCTGGATGGGCATCGTTTTCCGTATTCCAGCGCATTACTGATGCAAGCGCTTTAATATGTAAAATCTAACATCACGCCTGTTATCCCCAGAGAGGAAGGCAGTGCAGTATAATACAGTCCCACGTTTATCAGTCACGTTTCTTTCTGTGAGTGTTTCACGTTTTCTACGAGCTTATTGCCATGCTCTACTTACACACAGACCTGGAATAGAAATTTCAAATCAATAAATCTGATAGTACTTGACCCGGGATTCGAACACAAGATCACTCGATCAACAATGCATTAGTATATAATTATATCGTCTTTCTCTTGCGAATGCTCGATCCTATTCCTTGGCGGAGCATTTAGTTCCTCTGTTTACTTCTTTAATGAAGTACAGGTTTGAAGTTATGTTTTACGCATGCCTTTATCGACCCTTTTATCGTTGCACTATTAGGCACAAGTCTGACAGAACGACAACGGATAAGCGCATAGGTTCATTTCACATAGTTCTAATAGTTTCACAGTCCGCTGCATTTGACAAACGCGGGTTGAGAGAATTCAAAAGCGTTTCAGATCGTCATGGAAAACCTTAAGGTGCACCAGATTTTCTCAGGATGTTTTCATTGCAACAAGCTTCATTTAATCTTAGGAGTATAATGCTCGTGTTCTATAAAGATGTGCGCCTCAAGATTCGAACCTAATATCGCTGAAGTGAAGATCTGAAAACGCTGGACCTACAAGCATGAAATATAGTACGAAGATCCCTTGCACGACGTAAGCAAACATTAGATTTTGAAATTTTCACCCCTGAGGGGATAAAATAAGGGATGAAAGATTGTTTGTAATTTCCTTGCTTTGAAAGTTACACAACAAAAAATTATGTTTAACTGGTATGTATAATATTTGACTATACTCGGGCGAAGTGGCGCGGCGTGCAATAGTTAGTAATTTTATAATTAATAGCACTTATCTAGAATGTTCGATCCCTGTAAAAACCATTCATGTAACAGACGAAGCTGTAAGCATCAACATAATCCATCAAGTGCAAGTCCATGTGTTTGATTCGTATCCCTAGTAATTAAGGCAGGAGGAGATGAGATCTCAGTGAATTTGGAAAATATGGTAGGTTCTCAGGGCTATCAGTGTTATTGTCTTAGTATTTCTTTAATACTTTGTAAATTTTTTTAGTCATTTTACTTTAACATTAATCCACCAATCGTTATCTGGCAGACTTAATTCCGCGGCTTATGCTGTGATGCTGTGAAGAAGATTCGTCAACTGACATACAACAATAGGAGGGCTGACAACGACTTATATAGACTAAATTTTAATATTTCTGAAAAATAAAAAATAAACCACGAGTAATATATAACACGACATATCGTTTTATTAAGTAACAATAATAATTATATTAAAATGTCAATTTAAATATCCAATAACCCAACCCTATTTGGCGTATACCTTCATAGTGGCAAAGCACCCTCGACCCATTGCCATCGCTGCCCTTTCTATTAACTAAATTAGCCACTAATATTGCACCATAAATCCGTCTCTGCACTCTACGTAATAGAGGTCAACGCACTCACCATATCAAATACAAGGCGATAGAGGTGACGCGGAATGCTAATGCAATAGAGTGCCCGAATAAGAATCGCTAGTGTACTAACTAGTGTAGAAATAGTGTCGATATAGTTCGTTTCGTATAAGATCTTTCTTCTGCTTTCTTCATCTTACACGGTCTGCTACATTTGTGCCAATATGAGATGAACATTCGGCTGAAAGTAATAACTTGTATTACTTTAATTTGACGTTCACTAAATGTACTTATTTGACAATGAAATAAATGCATGTTGTATCCAACGGCGCCGCATTCACTAATACAAATATTACATAACGTATCACTGCACATATATACTTTGTGAATATATCACTCAATCACGACATAAACGTTTCGTTTTAATTCACCGACTCTATCGCCAACGCGCTCCACGGTCAAGACGCTGAGTAATAACGACAGGCCGTCTACTGAGGTGTCCGGTCATTAAGCAGATTGTCACTACACACACTACACATCAATTAATTTGGACTTTCATTCGGTTAATGGGTGTATCGCGCTCGATATGGCTGTGGGGAGCGATAGTTTATCTTTTGCTACCCTTCCATTTGTTCCAAGTTGGAAGGGTGAGGTAGATTAACAGCCTGATACAAGGTTTTCTAACATGGTGTAGCAGCTCTGCTACGCAACTGTCATTGATAATGTATCTGTTTGCTTGTGCGTGTGTGTGTATGACAATAACAAATTTCGTTAAATCATTTCCGCATAATGACAAACAAAAATACATAATACTCTTTTTTTATATCTATGTAATAGCCCGTTCGATACATAAGCATGTTGGTGATATTAGAGATGCGACTTATTTGAAATACTTCTATTTAAAATGCAAATACAAAATGCAAAATACCTATTTTGTATTTTGCA
>DWEJ01001034.1:0-14105 GCA_018245835.1 Mysoria sejanus stolli
ACTGAAAGATTTTTTCAAATCGGACCAATATTTCCTGAGATTAGCGTTAGCGTTCAAACAATAAAAAAAACTCATCAGCTTTACATTATTAGTATAGATATATATTTTCTGTGTATTCTTAGGTCCCCGAACCGGAACCGGAGGCTACGCCCCCTGTGTCTGCACCGACCAAAGTTTATAGACTTCAGCCACCAGCCACATGTAAGTTTCATAAAGCTCCATATTTTATAGGCAACTCTGCCACACTTAATCACATAGTAGGGGGAGCCCTTAAAGATATCCCGCATTGACAGAAGATGGCTTACATGTCCGTAGTCTAAATGTAGGTGCCTTTAGTCAGATCTTCCTCTCATTTGGACTTATTCATTGGATTAAAACTTAAGCTCCTTCTGCACTAAACTTTATGAGAATACATCTCACATGCAATAATGAACAACCAATTGTGTCAAACTGTGTACTAATGGTATATTTTCTAATTTCAAGCTACGTTATTCTCCGATGAACCGCCACCCCTGGACGTGTACCAGTCAGACCATTCCTACCAATCGGACTCCGAGGACGACATATTTGCGGAGCTACACCGGAACAAGAGCAGTGTACGGGAGCCGACCGTATCTGGTAACATAGTGGACGAGCTGTTCGGAAATGAGCCTAATGTATATGGGAATAAAGGCGATTTTGCTGAAGATATGCTTGGCAGTGATAGAAGTGCGGTGAGAACGCTTGTCACTTTTCAAAATATGATTAGTCTATATTTCTATTGGTCTATGTTTTCACGGGAACACTTAAGATCAACCTATTTTATATATTGAATTTTCAAGTTATATAGTCTAGGATATACTAATAGGATATACTTTTCTAATACTAATAGGATATACTTTTCAAAATATGATTAGTCTATATTTCTATTGGTCTATGTTTTCACGGGAACACTTAAGATCAACCTATTTTATATATTGAATTTTCAAGTTATATAGTCTAGGATATACTAATGCTATTTTATATCTATTTCTATACATATATTTAAGTTCTAGGTACTTGTATTTACCTTAAATGTAGATATGTATGTAAGAGGATATGATAGCTCAATATATTGACTTGGTGTGTAATATACAGGAGTTCTCTCAGCAAATCTATGAAGATAAAAATCAGGAACACAGGTAGCCCTCAGATACCAAACCTGTCTCATTAATATATCTGTAAAAATAACGTAACATCGTGCCTGTAATCCCCAAAGAGGTAGGCAGAGGAATAAACTACCCTTCCACTTTGTTTAAGTTCCACTATGGATTAGGTGGTGAGCCTATTGACATACACCGAGCACATATCCGGACTCTGAGCCACTACTAGGGAATTTATATGAGAAACCAAGGATTTGAACGCAGGATCTCTCGATCCAAAATCCATAAAACACGACCAACAAAGTAATCATTGAAAAGCATGTTCTGTTTTTCAGCCTAATATCACTGCTAAGCGACCCTCGCCTGTATTCGATGATGCCAAGGATTCAGAATTGTTTGTTGAGAAAGTTCAAAGCAAGCCTCAATCTGTGAATACAATAAAACTATCAGAATCAGATACATCTATCAAAGTAAGTGTTTATTTTCTATTTATACAGTAACACAATCTATGAGGTGCCAGATGAAGAAGTTATATGTTGTTATGTATGTTTAACGGTGTCTGTGTAGTTGATTATTAGATTAAGTAACAGATTAATGTGATTTATTTGGTAACAATGGATAAAGTGAAGCTGGCCGAAATCCCAGAAGATGCAGTCACAGCTGAAAACCTAAACCAGTTTAAGAACCAACCGGACAAATATTTACATGCAAAAGGAAACCAGTAGTACTAGCCAGATACAGGCATCATCAGTTGTCTCAACTGCCTGCCTGCCTGATTATATATATAATAATAAAAAATATTAACTGCTACTTCTGGGTCAATCACAAATGCGGTTCCTACGATGCACTATGGTGAAAGCTATTTCATAAGTATATAAAAATTACGAGCAAATGTGATAACATTGGCTTGTAATTTTTAAAACATACCAGTACCAAATGAGCATGAAGGTATTTTAATATTAAATGTTCATATTATTTTAAGATTAAATTGTCACCTATGGTCAGTCGCAAGTGTTGGTAAAAGTGGTATAGGGGTTTAAAAAGTGTGTTTTTTTTTCCACTTTAGTTGGTGGTGATGGTGGTTTATGTTACTTCTCATATTGCTATATCCTTACAGAAACCAGTTGGAGGAATATCTCTTTTCGGTTCTAATAGGGGCTCTGAAAGTATAGGCGCTGCCATTTTGAAACGACACCAAAGAAAAGTCTCCACATCTGATGACGAAAGTGAAAATGAATCTCGACATAATAATTTAAAAAATACGATAAATCAGGAGAGTCCTAAAAATAAGAGTATTGGAAATATGGAGTCGAAGGATAAAATCCAAAAAGATATAATAAATGACCTTTTCTCTAAGCCGAGAAAGATAAATGAAAAGGTAGGCATGGAAAAGGCAGAGAAAATAGTTAATAGAAACTTAGAAACACCTATTAAAAAGGTAGACTTGTTTGCGGATGATTTATTTGACAATATTGATGATATATTTACTACAAATATTAAAAAACCAATTAAAAAAAATACCGAAATTACGGCACAGTCTTTGTTCGATGACGACGACGATCTATTCTCAAATGTAGCGGTTTCAAGTAAAAAACCTGAACAAAAAGTCAAGAGTATTTTTGATAGTGATGACGACTTGTTTGCTGAAAAGAATGAAGAAGTCAGTTCAGTCAAGGATATTAAAAAACCTAATATTACTGCTAATATTTTGAAATCTAGTAACAACAACTCTCTAGATAGTAATAATGATACGCTATTTATTAAAAATAATGAATATATCAGTAGAGCAGCAACAGAAATACCTAAATCGAACGATTCTAATATTAATAAAGCTTCCGTAATTACCGAAGATAAAAAATTAGTTAACGATGTTATAATAAAACCGAAAAATCCCAAAAGTATTTCTAAGCAAATAAAAACATTAGAGGAAAATTCCAACTATAACAGCAAACCCAAAGATACGTTTGATGACAATGATATATATCCAGTTGCTCAAACGTATACTAAAAGAGTCGAAAATAAAAATGAAATCTTAGATGCACACAAAGTAATTAAACAAAACAAAAACCCAGACATAAGCGTGAGAAACGATTTCGAAGAAGCCAATATTCAATGTTTACCAAAGGAAATTCCTGGTCATAGAAATGATGTTTCAGTAAACATTCTACAAAGCGAGAATAATGAAATCAGATGGAAGGAAGAAATAGATCAAACTGTAGAAGATGATTATTTATTTACATCAAAAGAAAAAATAACTGATACTACAAAAAAGTCTATTTCTGCATTTACAGAAATTTATGATGATAAAAAAAATGTAGAGATAGAGGAATTTGAAGATGATATGTTTAGTACTAAAAAGACTGAAAATCTTGTAACAAATACTGTTGGAAATACTCCAGAAATTAAAAGCAATGTAATAAATGATAACGAAGATGATATACTTTTTGGTATAAATAACGTAAATAAAGTTAGAAATATAGGTATATCGAATATTTTAAGTAACAGTGATCTATCAAAGACTCATAAAAGTCCGTCGCTGTTTGATGATGAAGATGATGGAATGGATGATTTATTTACCAAACCTAACAAAATCGTCAAAGAATCTAAGGAAATCAACGCAAAACAAGTAAATATAGAACCTGATTTTCAAAAACGTCTAATAGAAAACTTTGCTAAGGATAATAAAAATAATATAATTGGCATAAAAAGTTCCGATGAAGCTATATTTGATAATGATAAAATTAATGAACCAGAAGCTGAAATGGCCCCAATTAAAGATACAAATTTAAAGCAAAGTATTAATAAAAGCCAAACTATAAACTCAAATACAGATGTCCGAAATATGATTCGTACCGAAATACCTATAGATATATCTAATGTACCAGAATATAATTTAGAACATAGTAAAGAGTCCTTGAAAGAACCTAATAATCGTATTCCTAAAGTTGATGTTGAAGATGGCTCCATTCATATAACAAAAGAACCTATACTCCTAGAAAGTAAGACTGAATATGACAATATCACAAGTATAGAAGATGAGCCTAGAGAGTCAAATTCGGATGAACCAGATATATTTAACGATATTTTTAGTGATATACCACCAGAATTTGAGAGACCCAAAGAACCTAAAAAGAGCAAAAACGTTAATGCGTTATTTGACGACGATTCGGATGACGAAGCGCTATTTTTTAAGAAAAATGATACAGTCACTGATGAAAAACCTGATATAAATTTTGGTGCTCAAGAAGACAGATTATTCCATATATTCCATGACGAACCTCCTTCTATTGATGTTGACTTTACTCAAAAAGCCAAAAAATCTTTGAATAATGATTTGGCAACCCCGTTATTAAACATAGATTCCGAAACGTTGATGTCACAAAACAAAATTATTGATATAAAAGATAATGAACAGAAAACTTGTAAAAGTGACATGAATACAGACACGGAGCCAAGAAGAATTGTGGATGAAGTGAAAAAACCAGTAGGTAAATTAAAAGTAATGAATTTAAATATTAACGTTAGTACTTTACTACCTGGCGCTTCCCCAAAAAAACTTAAATCTTTCGAACAGGTTGACGGACAGACAATATCAACTAAAAGTGAAGATGTTATTCAAGATGAGGAAACAAAAATGGCAAAATCTGTAAGTTTTGAAGGTGATCCAGATAGTGAAATACTAGATAATAAATTGTCAAAGGAAAGAGCAAAAATTCAAGTTAAGAGGAGGCCGTCAACTAGAAGAGCGAGAAAAGAAGCTGTTAGGAAATCTGGAATCGATTTTGGCGATGATTCTACTGATAATTCAAGCTCAACTGATATTTCGAAACAAGATGTTCTTGATAAAAATTATGTAAAAAATGCAATGAAGCAGAGTAGCGATATAATGAAAGATGAAGATGTTACAGATAAAGCAACAAAAAATTCGGAATCCGAAGTTAAAATAAGTGTAGCTAAAATTGATAAAGTAGATAATAATAAAATGAAATCTGAGCCAGTTGTAGTAAATACTGATATTATCGCCAAAGGCTCACAAGACATAGCGAAAAACAATTACAGTCCTTATAGCACAAGACCTAATGTTACATCGAAAGTCATTTATATACTTAATGATGAAGATATATTTACTGATTCGAAACCAACACAAACGACTTCCAATGGCACTGAAATCCCACAGAATAATAGCATGTTATATATTACCGCTGAAGACGACTTATTTCGGTCAAGCAATATTAACAATACTAATGTCACAACACTGGGCAGTGTATACAAAGACTTGCACAGTACAGACAGTAAGATAGATATCCTTGATTCTGATGAGGATATTTTCAAAGCATCACAAAACTTAACTATCGGAAATATTCAAAGTGATTCTAAGAAGGATGATACACTCAAAAGTGAAACTGGAAATCAAATGGAAGCTGAAATTGACGAACTATATATTAAAAGTCAAAATACTAAAGTCACTTCGCTTTTTTATGATCTTAGTGATGATGGGGATGAGCTTTTTGGCAGTAAAATTAATAAAAAGCCTGATATTTTTGATAGTGAAGTTTCGGGTACGAGTAAGGTGATTAAGAAAGGAGTGACATTACCAAAAGTTGATGTGAAAGCGTCATTGTTTGGTGATGATAGTGATGATGATTTGTTTGGAGCTAAATCAACTAAAGATAAAGGTGAGTTTTAAATCTTATTTTTATGTATTTTGAAATAAATGATACTCAGACAGGTCGTACTTTAAGAGGTTTGAAAAATATATGCGCATGTCTGCACAATATTGAAAAATGGTTGTAAGTTTTTCTAAAAATATTCTTGTACAGTGGAGCCCCGGTCCCTCTAACCGGCGTCTCTTGTAATCCGACATGTCTGGTTTTATTGATTTTTTTACAGTCTTCGCTAATATAGATAATGCACGATTAAACAGTGGGCTTAGACAAAACACTTTTCCGTAAGCGTTAATGCCGAACGCTAACTTCAAAATGTATGGAAATCACATAAGCGAACTAGCGTAATGAACCCTTTTTTTCGCAGCTTGTACCCGTCACCATTATTGTACACGCTCGACGCATGGTTACTGTTTTGATTCTGATTGCTTAGTTCGAATTTATAATGTAATATAATGAAGTATGATTTAGACTTCAGAGTATGAGTAACATACAGAATCTTATCATGTGGTCTGTAATTTGTCGGTTTACAAGGTAATCTTATGTGAAAAAATCTAGACTATGGAAGATTTGAGGCAGTCTTCTATAATCCGACAAATTCAATAGATCGACACTGCCCTGCAAAACGATTGTCGGATTACCGAGGTTTCACTGTATTACCTAATTTCATAACCACGTGTTAAATATTATTTCCCACATCGATTTATTCATTTATATTGGCGATAAGTACTGTAATGGTCTATAGAAATATTTCATATCTCTAGATATTTAATAAAAGTATAAAGAAATGTATGAAAATAATATTTTTTTCCAGAGCCCAACCAACCAGCAAGAAAACCAAAGGAAATCATATCCAAAGCATCAGAACCAGTGTTTGAGGATCCACTCTCTGTTCTAAGTCAAGAAGATGATCTGTGACCACTTCTCAGGGGAGGTGAACAAGATAAATTACTATCCAAAATTATATTTGAAATAGTCTTAATAAATGTTAAATTATGTCACATGACGAGTTACTATCAAACCAATGTACAACTGCAGTTTAAAAATATCGAAACCAATGTCCAGGTTCTAACCGAAAGAACAGCATTTCTCATATAATGTAGCTTTGTTAGTGCATCCAGCATACGGAACTGCAACAAGAATAGCTGGTTTGGAACAGATATTTTATGAATTTTTAATGGTATTAATGTGATTTGACTATTATCCAAAGTTTACTTGTTTGTAATGTATGCTATTAGGGATGTCATATTGCAGCCAACTGCTGGAGATACATTTTTTGCAATGAAATCAAGCTTTGGGCATATTTTCTGTGCTGTTAGAATGTTGTCAATTAATATGAAAGAGATTTACATTTTCATAATAATTATAAACATATATATAGCCATCTAACATAGAAGTGCTAAAAAGTTTGGCTGTTACCATACCATTAAGGATTGATGATGCCTTATACTAAGATGTCAACTGTATCAGATCTAAGATACAGTACAATGCCTGTATCTTGTATTATACGTATTGATATTAATTTAATGGTTTATTTATATTTGTAACAAAGATTTAGAAAATATGACCTTATATTAAATGGAAAGCAATCAAAAAATACTTAATAATAATTATATTATGGTGCTTTGTTAGAATATTTTATGTGAAATATTAATGTAATAAAATTTGAGAAGTTTATACATGGAAGAGTCAATGTGCAAAAGTATTATTTATTCAGATAATGGTTAAAAATATTTAAAAATTGGTTGCTTTGAATTTTAAGATCATTCATTTCAAAATTTCAATGATTGCTCTTGAATTTTTAACGTTTTTTTATAACGATTACAGTAGTTTGTTATTACTATTGACGCTTCTCCACCATTATTTATTGTCGGTGGACGTGTTCTTCCTGCATACCCTCCAATAACATGGTAAATATATAAAAGTTTATGTATAATAAAATGAGATTAACATACATTCCACTATATTATTGTAATATTGAAAATTGTTAAAGTCTACAGAGTATATTTTATTAATAATTATTATGTAATACGTTAATTTGTTGTTTGTAAAAAAAATAATATAAGTGCTCTCAATGCTTGCAGTTAAGTAATGGCATCTCATTTGAATGCTGAATTCCAACCTGTCCAACTTTTTTTAGATAGTGGGTCATAAGCCCAGAGACAAATCGTCAAATTGTTAACAAAACACGTACGCTACATGGTAACATTATTTATTATTGCCCTAGAATTCGATAATCATTTAATTGGCTGTGCCAGATAAGTGACTTTCGAATCGTACATTATACACTAGTTTATCCACACAAATGATTACAATGAATAACTATTTTATTAAAAAATAATAACAATGATTATGCTTTCGTTCGTTTTTTTATTGTTCTTCAAATTAATTGTTTTATCTAAGAGGCGGACATTAAACTAATATAACAATCTATTATCAGTACCTTCCTGTTATAGATGGTAAAGGTTACATTTACATTTTGTCATACTGTTGACAGTGTGAAAATTTAATATTGTTTTCAATTGGAATAAGAATGTTCTTATATTTGAAAGGCAATTAACATAATAGAGAAATCGTTATTCAGCGCTCAATTGAAATGCTGTAATTATTCAATGCTTTGTTTGTATGTCATAATGTTGATTTTTTAATAAATGTTACGTATTTATCAATGTATTTTGTTTCATTTAAATCCTTAGCATGGATATTCACTACTGGAAACTGGCCTCATAAGAATCAAAATTAGTACATACATATTTTCACTCCAAGTTCCTCGCGGGGTACGCAGAGTTCACAGGGTGCCAAATATAGACTAGTTATAGCGAATAAATAAAACAAAAATATTAAAGATTATTTATCATTTAATTACATAGTAGCAATTTCAAGATCATACCTCAGCTAATCTTTGATCATTTACAATGGAAACTTAGCTTGTAGTGAGGATTATTAAATTACAAGTGTTAAACTGAAATCGTTATTAAGAACAAATGTAAAGGAGGATGTAACTAACATTTTTTTGTGCTGTAGAAATAGCGGCTACCTGTTCTTATATACCATAGATACACTAACAAATTTCATGTAGACTATTTATATGTCAAAATATCTAGTGTTAACAGCCTAAATAAAAACAATTTGTACATTAACATTAGTAACAACTATTCTTTGAAGTCTGATTGCGGGTTATAGGAAACTGAATTGAAAATCAACTTAAGACAAAAAATTATGTAAATTTGCTAATAAACAAGAAAGTAACATAACAATTAATTTTAAAAGTCAAAATTTCATCAAAATACTTTGTAAAGGCAACACATACATAACTCTTAATGATAATTTTTTCAGCACAGTAAAAAGTAATACTTTATCAATATTTTCTTGCTGTACAATATTAATGTATTGGTTAAGAACCACATACAAGGCCAGTACTTAGAACTTCAACTTTAACTTTTTT
This sequence comes from Mysoria sejanus stolli, assembly GCA_018245835.1. Lineage (NCBI taxonomy): Eukaryota > Metazoa > Arthropoda > Insecta > Lepidoptera > Hesperiidae > Mysarbia > Mysarbia sejanus. The sequence goes on from DWEJ01001034.1 coordinate 9,231, forward strand.
TTGAAGAACGGATTAATTGGAGATGGCATTGAAGGCTTCAGATTAGTTTTGCTTGGCTTCTTGCTACTGTCAAACGGTATGTTCGGACTTCTTTGGACACTCTTGTAATAATCCACTGTTCCCTGCATAACATTATTTTTTAAAACAAATTTAACTTTCTTCTGTGTATCAAAAACTTTTTTGCTCATATTATCTTTGTTATTACTTGAACTTCTCGGTGATATCTGCTTTTGGTAGTTCTTTATTTTATTCATTGGTAACACTTTCTGCCTCTTTGCGACTATTTTGCTGATGGTTGCATCACCTTTAACTGCCACTGCCTTTTTTTGAGTGTTAACAACTTTTTTACTGTCCTTATTACCTGTTACGACGGTAACAATCTTAAGTTTATCTTTCTTTTTCTTCGGTACATCAATTTCAATCAATTTTGGTGAGTTTTTTGTATTACTGTGATTTTCACTTACATCGTTACTAACATTATTCTTAGTTTTAATGTTTTTACCATTGACTAAACTCTTTACTTTATCACCGTCTGCCTGTTTTTCTATATCTTTATTTTTATTCCTTTTTTTGTTTGCTCTGCTTACATTACCATTATTTTCCGTGTTTTTAGATTTTTTTACATTATCAATACCATTTTCTTGTACCTTCCGTTTCCGGTTTGGTTTCTTCTTTTTAATTTCGTGTTCTTTGTTAGATGAATCGCCTTTGTTATCATTTTTATGTAAGTCAGGTCCTGTGTTCTCTATTAGCCAATTACCATTCTGTAACAGATTAAATATAAATTTCAAATAAATACCCTTTAAATCCTGGCAAGTGGCAGCAAAACCAAATAAGCATTGTAGTTGCTGCTGAAGTACAGCAGCGACTACAATGCTTATTCCACGTAAGTTTTGAGGAGTTTCGTGTATTTACTACTAACCAATCTTAACTAATTAAGTATCTGGCTATTCTAAAAAAAGTCCTGTCAGAATATGAACATAATTGTTTTTTTAACGAGCTCTAAAAACTTTAAGACTATATACTTTATTGTTCCTTTGTAAGCAATCACGACAGTAAATATATTAACAGACATTCCCTAAACAGATAAATAAAGTCCCAAATTATAACGTAGATCACGCCTGTAATCGCCGAAGAGGTAGGCAGAGGAATGCAGAACATTCCCATGTTTCATCAGATATGTTTACGTCAGACAATGGAATAGGTTGTAAGCCTATTCCTATACACCGGGTCCGGGTTCATCCTGACTCCGAACTTCTACTAGAAAATCAAATTAAAAAAAATTTGATGTGCGCGATCCGGGAATTGAACGCAGGTCCTCCCGATCGTCAATCGTACTTGCAAATCAAGTCAAATTATAGGCTTACACATTTTTCAAAGAGATCAGAATGATTACAGGACTTTTTGGACTATAGGGAAAATCAATTTTCTTTTGTATGCTAGGCTAATAATTTGGACAGTATTATTGTTTAAGGTGGTGGATCAAACCAGACTTGATCCATGTGACATATTATGATTTTAACTCTTCTTATTCAAAGTGAAGGCCATTTGTGCAAAGATAGAATGATGAAATCGAAATAAATTATCGTAATATATACTTACGGTTGAATTTATTTGCTTGTCTGTGACTTGGGGCACTTCACCAATTATGCTGAGACCAGCACGACTCTTAGCCAGCAGTCGTTTACGGTGTTTCCTTTTTAATCCTGCAAAGATATTCAGTGTCCTCTTGAGCCTACTACACACTAGCTGGGGACACCATATCACATAGATTTTTTACGGATTTTAAGTAATAAGTAGGAGTCAAGCTTATACCAAGATAACTTCTCCAGGAGAGCAAGAATAAAATTTTGTCCTATTGAGGTCTGTTACAAAACACCATGACTTAAATACCATCAAAAATCACCTCTCAAAGATAACTCGTCGGATTGTGTCACCAGTTGTTTCTCCAGCGCTCCGAGAGTTCCAGCTGGATCCTCCAGCTGCACTGGAGATTCTGTCCCGGATGTGTCCATCTCGGCGATGACGAGAGGGTACTCGTTCTTTGTTAACGCTTCAAAACTGGAAATAGTGGCACATGTTAAATCTGCATATAGCACTACAGCTGTATTTCCCCAAAGAGTATTAATTCATGGTGGACTAAGATATTTGTGGGCCGTCAATAAAAAGCTTAGGGATCTTTAAAAAATAATTCATAGGCAAGCTCTGATCATTATGAGAGTCTAGTCATATTAAATCAAGTTATACATATCCTGTCCATACAATATTTGATTTATTTATTTATCTTTGGTGATAAAAATCACTTCTTCAATCATACTGTCTGACTAAATCGTTCTTACTAGGATATAAACAATTCTATCTGCAATACTGCTCCAGTTGGACATTCGTAATATTCCTGTGACGTATTCGATTACATATATTTATGTACATGTGCAAAATTTTAATTTGTAAATCTAAATATTCTGATTATGAGATGGATACCAACCGTTTCAAGCAAATGCTGGCACGTTTGTAGGCCTTGGAGGAAGCTCTCGTCATCAGACTCCTCAGTTGTTCAGCGATTAGCCCGGCGGGCACTGGCAATAATGGCAGGAACACGTTCACTCTGCCCGCGCGAGGATCCAGTGCTGAAGGTCTGATGTGTTGAGAACAAAAAATGAAATTTTGAATTATAACAAGTGAAGTTGATCAATGACCAACAAGTTTTAACATTCACACATTACACCCTGACACCTGAGTTCTTTGTTATTTAGTAGATTAAGGTTCATTTTATAAAACATTGTGTAGGTAGATGGAGAATCTCGAAATGGAACTAATATACATAATATATGTTTGTACACAATACATCTCTGCTCATCACCCAACTTCAGACCAACCTATTACAACTTCAATTAGGACTGTAGTCTAACTTTAGTTGCACTATGCCGATAGCTAATCGGCGTAAGTACATGACAGTAGGTCTGTACTATAATATTTATGGTTACTAATAAAGTCACTGTATGAATAGTATTGTTAGAAGAATAACTTCACGTATGTAATCCCCGAAGAGGGAGGCAGAGAAATGCAGAACATTCCCATGTTTCACCGGTTACTGTTAGAATCTTAAATATTCAATTGAATATCATAAATATTCAATTGAATATCATAAACATTCAATTTAGCATCTCAAGATTAATTAAATTTGAACTAATTTCACCATACAATTGTTACAAGACTCACTGTTCATTTTTTATTTCATCACCCGCAGGTTCACTTTCCCCTTCATCATCAGACTCCAGTTCCAAGGACTCAGGCCCACCAGCTGGGCATCCCATCTGGTAAAATAATTTGTACTTTCAATATAATACAGTTTTTATGACGTTTGAAGTCTACAAAGCAAAACTTGGTGAGCAAATTATGGCTTTAACCCTCTCGTTATGAGTTGTCATTTCAGGAACCGCACACCAAACAGCTGTCATTCTGTCCACAGTTGGAAGCATAAAATGGTTGAAAAGAATATCATACAAGCACAAAATGTTTGTGTTGATTGAATAATTTACTACTGTTACTAGAAGTACCGTTACTGTACTAGTATTGTACAGTATTGTACTGTACTGTAATATTATACAAACAGTGTTCTTCCTCTGAATGCAGACAGAATTGATTATGTATGTTTTGCTTTATAATGTTTTTCACAAACAGATAAAATGCATATCAAATCCTGCTTACACAAGTCCATTAACTGGATTGATATACCAACTTTTATGACCACATAAAATAAATCTAATTTTACCTAAAAATGCCAGTCATTGTAATTCTTACAGAGAATTCTTTATAAGGATCCTAATACCAGAAGAGTATAAATTATCAGACCTTCTGCCAAGCCCTTGTGGCCTCCTGGTACTGCAACCCCTGCTCGCTCTGACGCAGCAGCGTTGTCAGCAGCCGCCGGGCAGCCACGCACAGTACCAGCGCTTCCCCGCTGCACACCAGGGATGTGAACGGATACAGCAGTGCTGCAAGACTGTCTTCGGGTATCTCACCTTTCGATACCTGTGAGACAAATGGCTTCCACGATATAGAAATAGTAAAGTGAAATGAGAGCTGTGCTTGTATTGAAAATTTTGAACAGAACTTTTATATAAACATCCAAGTAATAGCTGCAATCAGTTTCTAATATATTTCTTCTCCCATGGAGTATATAGTATATGAGTGTATGAGTATCAGTCAGCATACATATGATGTGTCCCATTGAACCTCTGCAGAGACTGCTGCAATTTATAGCTGGTTCATTTTAATTGAAAATAGAATACTCAAAATGATATAGATTATGCTCTAAAATACATTTCATAATTTCATATTAAATATGATTACTATTATATATCTATATCCATTATGATAACTTATGAATGCAAAAGAAACATGCCAAATCTATCTATAAGGAAAATCTATCTATAAGGATACATATATTTTGTACTCTGTATGCCTTCCCTGTAATAATAATTATCACTGATTTGTACAACCATACCAACATAAAGGAACTTTCTGAATATTTGGATACAAATGTCGAAGGATGCATTCACTGACTAAGATCAGACAGTTAGTATGCTAATCATTACCACCATGATACATAACATTTATGATTCACCTTTGCTAATTCTTCTAAATAGCAGTCCACAAGATGTATAATCATTGACATGGCATTCTTGGCGTATTGCGGTGTCTTGAAACATAGTATACCTGTAAAATAAATAATGCTATGAAAAAATGCATAGAAAGTGGCATGCATAGGCAATTATGTTGAGGGGGGGGGGGGCACAGTGGGGATCACAAATAAAATAAGGGGTCCACGATTTAACCTTTAATTACTTGTCTACAAATGCTTCAAACTTATTG
>DWEJ01001035.1:0-14103 GCA_018245835.1 Mysoria sejanus stolli
TAACGCACACGTTGGCTGTCACGTGTGCGCATTATCGGACTATAGCCATACTGCAACATGGCTAGCTTTATTCAATTCTATGATTTAAAAGAGTGCCGGGAGTTTTTTTCTCCGGCTTTTTTCTCCCGGTCTACCAAAGCGCACAAAGCCGAAGTACATGACTAAAATACGACCTTCATTGAGTGTATGTATATTATATACCTTATAATGAATAAAAGTATTTGAATTTGAATTTGAACGTTGGTTGTTATTGGTGGTTCTAGTAATTGTGTAAGATTGAGCCGTTGTAAAAAGTGGTACAAATTATATATTTATAATCAAATATTTTCGTCCCAACAGGTACACGGGCTCTAACTGCCAGTTCCGCATAAACATGTGCGATAGCTCGCCGTGCGACAACGGCGCCACGTGCCACGACCACGTCACCTACTACACGTGCCACTGCCCCTACGGCTACACCGGCAAGCACTGCGAGGCCTACGTCGATTGGTGGGTTTTAACTTTGTTTCACGTCTATAAGTACTCGTTTACTCAATGAATACCTTGGATAAATTGAATTTATAAGAAAATAAATATGTATTATGTTTTTAAGGTTGCCTGTAGCTATTTGTACCTTAAGTTGTATAATTAATGTACATATTCAGGACTGATAGAACGAAAGGGTTCATATCGGCTTTATTACTTTTTTTTATAAGATATTTTTAGTTCATTATTATGAGAAAATGTATTTCCATAATTGCAATAGACATAATTTGTATACCCATGTCAACTTTTAAGAACGGTGTTATTATTTACGAGACATTAGAATCTGAACAAGCGTTAATGTGTGTGTGCCTGCGTGCGTGCAGGTGCGACGGCAGCCCGTGCGAGAACGGCGCCACGTGCTCGCAGAAGGGGCCACAGTACACGTGCACGTGCGCGCCCGGCTGGTCCGGCAAGCTGTGTGACGTCGAGATGGTCTCCTGCAAGGACGCCTCCATCAGGAAAGGTGGGTTGCACACTATTCTTTCAGAGGGTAATCTGGATAGTAGTAGTAATTATTGAGTATCAACTGGTATTATGCATACATATAAAATACGTAAAAAATATTCTCACAGAAAAGGCGCTTCTTATGTTTGGGGTTATTTTCTTGTCATATATCATTAAATTCAAAACTACCCAAAAAAAATTGTTATATTAAAAACAGCAACCATACATTAAACCACAAATTTTAATTTAATCATTTTGTTACCAGGAGTGAAGTTAAAACAGCTGTGTAATAATGGATCGTGCGAGGACATCGGCAACTCCCACCGCTGCCACTGTCTCGATGGCTACACTGGCTCGTACTGTCACAAGGAAATCAACGAGTGCGAATCCGCTCCGTGTCAGAATGGCGCCGTTTGTAAGGACCTGGTCGGAACGTACCAGTGTCAGTGCGCGAAAGGTTTTCAAGGACAGAATTGTGAATTAAACGTCAACGACTGCCAACCGAACCCCTGCCAGAACGGCGGAACTTGCCACGACCTCATAGACAACTTCTCGTGCTCTTGCCCGTTTGGTACACTGGGCAAGATCTGCGAGATTAACGTTAACGACTGCAAGCAAGACGCGTGCCACAACAACGGCACGTGCATGGACAGAGTCGGCGGCTTCGAGTGCAAGTGTCCAGCGGGCTTCGTCGGGCCACGCTGCGAGGGTGACATCAACGAATGTCTCTCGAATCCTTGCTCGAACCCCGGAACGCAGGACTGCGTGCAACTAGTCAATGATTACCACTGTAATTGCAAGCCGGGCTACATGGGGAGACATTGCGATGCGAAAGTAAACTTCTGCGCGAATTCGCCCTGTCAGAACGGCGGGATATGTACGGCGATACAAGGTGGACATGAATGTTTGTGTGGAGATGGGTTTTATGGCAAGAACTGCGAGTATTCAGGTTATGCTTGTGACTCCAATCCGTGCCAGAATGGAGGTGACTGCCGAACATCTGAGATGGGAGATTATGTCTGCGACTGTCCATCGGGATTGTCTGGTATCAACTGTGAGATAGATTCTATGAACGAGTGTCTTAGTAATCCTTGTAAGCATCCGGAAGCACGTTGCATAGACAAACCTGGCGATTTCCTGTGCTACTGCCCGAGGCAATGGACTGGTAAGACTTGCGACATTCACGACCCACACTCGAGAGGTGGGTATAGTGGATCTATCAGTGGTGGTTACGGAAAGAATCTAGGATTGACACCTCAGGAGTTGGATCTAGCTTTCCAGCGAGAACAATGCGTTAAACGAGGCTGTAAGGAGAAGCAAAGCGACCATCATTGTGACGAAGAGTGCAACAACTATGCGTGCGATTTCGACGGCAATGATTGTTCGCTTGGGATTAACCCGTGGGCAAATTGTACGGCTCCTATAAAATGCTGGGAGGTATTTATGAACGGCGAATGTAATGAAGTGTGTAACACCCAAGCGTGTCTTTTCGATGGTCGTGATTGTCAAAAGTCGTTGCAAAAATGTAACCCTATATACGACGCGTACTGCCAGAAACATTATGCTGACGGGCACTGTGACTATGGTTGCAATAACGCTGAATGTAACTGGGACGGCCTGGATTGCGAGAACGAACCCCCCGAGCTGGCCGAAGGTGTCATATCGATAATTTTGCTCATGGACATGAGAACTTTCAAAGAGAACTCGGTACCATTTCTGAGAGACTTGGGCCATCAACTTCGTACAACGGTGTTAATAAAGAAAGACCATTTAGGTAATGACATGGTACTTCCCTGGAAAGGAAGTACGAATGTTGGCTTGCAGGATACTGAATTTGGAAAGAAACACCACATAGTATTCACTGAGAGAGCCCAATCGGGAGTTCAGGTTTACTTGGAGATCGATAACAGAAAGTGTTCTACTACGACCGGCTCTGAATGCTTCTTCTCAGCACATGAAGCGGCTGAGTTCTTAGCAGCAACAGCGTCCAAACATTCCCTTTCACCAGACTTTCCGATTTTCCAAGTTAAAGGTGTACTTAAACCTGGACCGGAAGACGGTCAAACCAACTCCAAATACGTCTTTATTGGCGTGATTTTAGTTCTATTAGCGGGTCTTCTTATTGGAGTGTTGGTGACCGCTCAAAGAAAACGAGCCGCGGGCATCACTTGGTTCCCTGAAGGATTTATCCGCAATAATTCTTCAACAAGAAGACGATCGAGAAGAAGAGGACCTGATGGCCAGGAAATGAGAAATCTGAACAAGGGATCTATGGGTTGTATGGACGTGGACATTAATGGCGGTCATATAGGTCCTCCTCACTGGTCGGATGAGGATGATGACGGCTCAGCGCCCCCGAGGGCTAAGCGAGCGCGGGGTCCAGGGGATGCCAATGGCGCACCAGGCGGTTATGCATCTGACCATACTGCTATAACAGATTATGAGGAAGCCAGTCACGAACCCAGGGTTTGGACACAACAGCATCTGGATGCAGCGGATATCAGAGTACCCCCCAGTATGATGACACCGCCAGCAATTGTAAGTTTTTGCATGAATACTATGTTTATTACTTTATGTGTTATGTATATGTTGTATCGAATATTGTATCTCTCTCTTTCCAACTTTTTATCCAATTGTATTGTCTAAATGTTTAATTTACTAATTATTAGGCTGGCCTATATTTTAGCAGTCCACTACTTAATTAATTCTCTTTCACCTCCTCAGCATGACAGCCACGTGGACGTAAACGCTCGCGGCCCGCTGGGCATGACGCCGCTCATGGTGGCGGCCATCCGCGGCGGGGGCCTGGACACCGGCTCGGACGCCGAGGACGAGCAGACCGCGCACATCATATCGGAGCTCGTGGCACAAGGCGCTCAGCTGAACGCAGCGATGGATAAAACTGGCGAGACTAGCTTGCATCTGGCTGCCAGGTGAGTTGGTTAAAAAAGATTAAATTCTTATGTATAATTTGTGATGTAATATAGTGCGCCTAGTATAATGCGCAACATTACCTAATTTAATTTTCATATTGCAATCGTTACATTCTGTTTAAATGATCAGTAAAATATTTTTAGCTTTATTTTTGAACCGACATCAGATTAATATAGCCTAGTATTTTTCTAAAGAAATATTTTTCATTCAATTCCCATAATTTCTTGTCACTTTGAATTTACAATTTCCTATATTTCTCCATAAATGTAATATAAAGCTATAAAAATGAAACGGCTGCAATACAACGCTGCGCGGGGTCACTGTTCTATGTCAGTTAAGCTGAGCCACCTTCTTTCGCCTACATTTATTTGTAAATGATTTTATAAGTTACTTGTTTTAGAGACAAATGACATTTTTATTTTATTATTATAAGTGCGAATTTTATATCCGTCTGTGAAGCAACTAATAACAAGAGTCGGCGCGGCAGGTACGCACGCGCGGACGCCGCCAAGCGGCTGCTGGACGCGGGCGCGGACGCGAACTCGCAGGACAACACGGGCCGCACGCCGCTGCACTCCGCCGTGGCCGCCGACGCCATGGGCGTGTTCCAGATCCTGCTCAGGAACAGGGCCACCAACCTCAACGCGCGCATGCACGACGGGACCACGCCTCTCATATTGGCCGCTAGGTAAAAAATAATTCGAATATATTTTAATTCGGTTCATTTTATTTTTATCAAGTCATCCGATCATTACTCTGAAAAAAAAAATTAAATAACATTGTTGAAAAGACATTATGTGAAAGAAATTATTTAAACATTTTACTTTAAATAATTTCTTTTTTAAGGCCAATGTGTATAGTTATGAAATTTTATTGGGCCTCAGGCTGGCCATCGAGGGCATGGTGGAGGACCTGATCAACGCGGACGCGGACATCAATGCGGCGGACAACAGCGGCAAGACGGCGCTGCACTGGGCCGCCGCCGTCAACAACGTGGACGCCGTCAACGTGCTGCTGGTCCACGGCGCCAACAGGGACGCGCAGGATGACAAGGTATGCCACAAACGTTTAGACTTCTGTTTACCCTTCATTTTGACTGTCCCGTTGGCCACGCTGGTTGCCTCCGCGACTGCCGATCGAGAAGTCGTGGGTTCAAATGTCGGATAGGGAATTATCAGATTTTTCTCACTTAGGTATACTTTGTAGAAGCTCGAAATTTAGGAATATGTCTGGTGCATTGCAATAACCTCACAGCCTATTCCACAGTAGGACGTAAACGTAACTAATGAAATGTGAGAGTGTACTACATTCCTTTGCCTACCTGTTTGAGAATTACAGGTGTAATATTGCGTTATTTATTTCGCATTTGTGGTTGATTCAATTCCTGTCCAACCTCCCCAGGACGAGACGCCGCTGTTCCTGGGCGCGCGCGAGGGCTCGTACGGAGCGTGCCGCGCGCTGCTGGACGCGCTGGCCAACCGGGAGATCACGGACCACATGGACCGGCTGCCGCGCGACGTGGCGCAGGAGCGCATGCACGACGACATCGTGCGCCTGCTGGACGAGCACTGCCCGCGCCCGCCGCAGCACCACCACCTCATGGGTCAGCCCTCGGCTATTGGCGATGAAAGATTCCATCTACTATTGATAGTTATCAAGTCTCATACATTATTTTGTTTGACTTACATTGTCTAGTTCTGTAAATTATTGGCATTGAATTTAATATTAAAAATTGTTTGCAAGCTTTCTACATTATACATTTATACGATTAGTACGAAATATGAATATAAATTCCTTATTCTATTTGCAAAATTTTGCAATATGACTATTTAAAATCTTTTTTATTTTAAACCACATTGACGGTCTGTACTAACCTGTATGTACTGTTGCAGCGTCGCCGAACCCCCACCCACAGCTGATCAGCCAGCCCACGGTGATCAGTGCGACGGCCACGAAGGGCAAGCCCAAGAAGTCCCGCGCCAAGGCCGGCCCCGACAGCCCCCAGGAGCAGCCCTACGACAACAACAACTTGCAACATTCACAGATACGACGGTATGCGAATATTTTACACATCAACATAACCTTAAGTATTTATATTGCTGAGCCTCAAAAATTTTCTTTTATTTCATGGTTAGTTGAGGTGTTTTTTTTATAAAAGAGACTACTATTGCATTAATAATGAGTTTAGACCTCACATAGACGTCTGCTACTAAAATCTAAACTACTACTGAACTCTACTACCAAGGTTATTGTGGAACCGAAAGTTACATTTGAAAAATACTTATTACATGGAAATGTTTTAAACATCCGTTCAATGTCTATAAAGGGTTCAGAGTTGTTAATACATATACATGTCGCTATTAATATTAAACTTGATTTATAGGTGTTTGTATGAGGCCAAAACAATATTCAATAAATAACTAATACAGACTGACTGTTCAACAGGAAACCAAGTGTAAAAAAGAACAACAAAAAGGTGGCACAAGAAGTGCCACAAAGCGTCGAGAGTTTGGGATTTAGTTTGAGTCCCGTGGAGTCGCCGTTACAAAATTTACAGGTAACTTTAAATAGCACATTTTTTTTAAATTACAGTACTGATGATACTTTTCCATCTATTTGCATCTTGCATATTTGTTTCTATTTGATATCTAAATCCCCAAAGTCTCTGGTATTTACATGGCGCTAGATGGCGCTTTTGTTTAAACTGTCTCTGTACGCCGCCGCCCGCGCAGGACCTGCCGTCGCCGTACGACGCCACGTCGCTGTACTCCAACGCCATGGCGCAGTTCGCGGGCATGGAGCAGCTGGTGCAGCACAAGCAGCCGCCCAGCTACGAGGACTGCGTTAAGGTGCGTTTGCTAGTGCGTAGGACGAGTTGCCAACTGGTTCCCCCGAGATCATGGAGAGTTAATGTATATTTTATATAGCTTGGATCCTTAACTCGATGATCAACCTAACATCATTAATATAATTTAAACATAGAAGAAGTACGTCAGAAGTACGATCTGCATGGTATTTGGTGCTTTCTGCCTGCCCCGTGTGGGCCGGCGAATGATGTGCCAGTGGCCCCGGTATAACGCCGCGTGTGTCCGCAGACGGGGCAGGCGCTGCAGTTCGGCGGCGCGGCGCTGGGCGCGTCGCTGTCGCCGCCCTACTCCAACCACTCGCCCACGCACAGCAACCACACCACCTCGCCGCACGCCTACATCGGTAAGCGTACGACTTTCTACCCTATACATTTACTGATATTTATATCTTCACTAAATGGTACAGAACTGTTTATATTTTTCCTGACTCGTACGGCCTGTTATTTTTTAACAAAAGTAAATAGGAACTTTTTAGGTAAGCATGTTACATCATGTTAGTGTTCATTCATGTTAGTATGACAATTTTTCTTTAATTCTTTTGTACCATAAAATTTCACATGGTTCTCAAAAATGAGTGGAGTATGTGAGGTATACTGAGGCCCGCCCGCAGGCTCGCCGTCGCCGGGCAAGTCGCGGCCGTCGCTGCCCACGTCGCCCGCGCACATGGCGGCGCTGCGCCACCAGCACCAGCACCAGCACCAACACCAGCTCGACGCCGCCGCCTACTCGGCGCTCGCCCATCTCAGTCAGTACCGCGCGCATCGCGCCACTAGCCTTGATATGTACCAGTCAGTCGTTTTAGACTAGAAGCTTTTTTCAAATTCGGTGTTTTCAAAGAAAGTTGAAGTACCATCGAAAGTATTTTGTAAACTATGTCCATAAGTAGATTATAAAAAGTAATTTAATAAATTATTTGTTTAAGATTAAATTCACAATTATAAAAAAATGTAATGATACAAAAGAAACACTTAAAAATTCGAAGATAAAAAGATCGTGATTTGATATGTAGCGTGTACCCCACAGGCGCGAACAACCAGCACAACGCGCAGCTGCAGGCGGTGATGCACGCCAGCGCGCTGGGCCAGCAGCAGCACGGCCACCACCCCGCCCTCACCAACATCATGTCGGGTACGTCAAGCTTTTTCAATATAATTAATCTTTAATTAATCGATCAACATAATCTATTCAGTGTGTATTGCTTATTTATATTTTAACTAAGTAATCTTTTGAAATATTTGCCTATTATTAACGATTAAATTGAAAGAAACGGCCGACGAGTAAATCTCGTTAGGCTGTGTCGTATCACTATGTCGCTAACGAGGTGCGCGCGCAGGGCTGTACGGCGGCTGGGGGCTGGGCGACACGTTCCCCACGCCGTCGCCCGAGTCGCCGGACCAGTGGTCCACGCCGTCGCCGCAGACGCCGCTCACGCACTCGCCGCACTCGGACTGGTCGGAGCGCGCCGCGCTGTCGCCCGCAGACCTGCAGCAGAGCAACAAGGGCGCCACCGAGGCCATCTACATCTAGCCGCCCTCCACGCCGGCGACACGTCTTGTACAAAATATATGTATCCAGCGAGCGCTGCCGCTCGATTGTCTCGACGGGTTTCCCCGAGATATTACTGGCAAATTATCAGTGTTACAGATCTTAAATTGTTGTTTGGGTTTTGTATGGAAATAAAATTATATTTAAATTATCACCTTTCTGAATATAATAGTAGAGTTGTAAATTGGAGCCTTATTAACTATTCAATAGTTTTGTATTAAATTCTATTTTTTCACGGTAACCATGGTTACAGATGACAAAAATTTTACTGTAATATATGTATAACACAAGTGTACTACAACACAACAGTATCTGATAAAAGCAATAAGGTCAAGAAATCTACATTTTTACATTTTGAAATCTTCGAAGTACATGAACTAGTTCTTGCATTCCTAAAATTAAATACGTCATTAATAAATATACACACCGAGTAATTAAAATAAGATCTTATACTAGGATCGGTCATAACAGATCAATATATTGCCAGTAGACATTACTATAAATACGTGCATTCTTTTTAAAAATTGAATTTTACAGTTTTGATTCATTTTTCATTTGATATAGGATTTTTGCTACTCTTTAGCACTTTTATTATAAAACTTTTATATTTTTTAAGCCATGATAGAATAGATTGACCAAAACTATGTATTTTTTAAAAATAATATAACAATTACTTGACTATTTTCAAATGCAACGTTTACGTAAATTGCAGCTTTTTGAAAGAACTAAGCAAATTAAGTTAAGATACATAGCAAGTCTGCTTTGGACTTTAGCGAGCTACACATTGTAGAAAAAATGAGACCAGAGACTAAAGTGACTTGGAGTGCTTGTGGTGACGTAGACGCCAAGTTCGGGAGCGGAAAACGTCTGGAACCGAATTTGCCAGCAAAAGTAATCTCGAGGTGCTAGAGTGCTGTTAGATTGATTTGTACAACCATATCCCCTCGACCCCATGTACCCCAGAGTGCCGAAGGACGTTAATATCCCCTGTGACAAGCCATTTTGTTGTATACAAAAGGAAAGTATTTCTACAAATACCTTATTTTCCATTCTACGTATTCACGTATATGTACGTGCGGTTTTTTAACGAATTAAATGTCAATGCAAATTTTAAAACGAATATCTTCTAAGGTGTTATAAGATTGAAACAATACGCGCGTACGCCGGAATTTAATAGGTCTTAAAGGACATTTTATACATGAATTGTTGTGTTGTTGAAGTTTTTTTTTTAATTTCTTTGTTCATATTATGACGTATGTATTTTGAATAATAATATTAATTATTATTACCGGACGGACAATATGTATCCCCACTCATGAGATTGTTTTGAGTGCAAACGTAATGGGAATTTATTTATGTGTGATTCTGTAACACGTAATCATTGTAATGTAATGTGTATGTAGATGTGTTTATTATAAGAAGAAAAATATTAATTTAAGGTTTAAGTTATATAAAAGAAACTAATATTGACGCCTATAAATCAACTGTCAACATGACGTTACTGTTACATTCCGTTTTCAAATGTGTAATTTAAATATCGTATTATCGATTTCACTTTCACTGAGGCACAGGCGACAATGTTAGTTTTGAAAAGTTCAAGACATAAGGAGTTTTTCATAATATCTTCCGCATGTTACAATCATTCCAAGGATGCTTCCGAGTTTTTTTTTCTCTTTTATTTACAAAAGACATTATTAATTACGAAATCAATTTAATAAGGTATATTGTTTAGATGTTCTTAAAGGACGTGTCTATTAAATGCAACGCAAAGCTGCGTCAACTGTGTCATCTCATTTTTTTAAATTTAAGTAAGTACGCTAAGCGCGAATCGTACGATAAGATCTCATCATTCCATCGTCGGCTTTAAACGAACACTCTCTCGGGACCACATTATGCTCAATTAAACAGAAAAAATCTCCATTTTTTATAAAATGTATTATATAATAATAAGTGCTATATAACTTCTGTTGATGTCGTATGTGAACTGCGCCTTATATTATTGTAAATAATATTTTTTATCATTTTTAATATAATATTTAATAAACTGAGGAATGATCTTCTTGTAATAGTTTAATTCAGTTTTAGTTATAATTATTAAGTATTTTTGTTTTGTGTCATCGTTATGTGCCAATGAGCCAGATTCTGAGTCGTTTAGAAAAAAATATATAATGAGGTTAAATTTTAATCTGAACAGTACCCGATTTCGAAGTTTAGTGATAATTGTGTATTACTAGCAACTAAGTAGGGGTACATTGTAAGCGAAACGCGTGCTTCCTTTAAATGAATTCTTGTTAAATGAAAAATAAATAAAATAAATGTATTAAAATAACGAATTCCAAAACGAGTACAAATTGTAAATATTATTGCCTAGTGTCATTGTGAAGAAACATGTATAACGCTATACCAAAATTAAAAAAATATTGACATAAATTATTATTCTAATTCAGCCAACATAAAAATCCCTTAAGATCTATTACAGTATAAAAATAAGCAGTTATACAAGACAAATTAATTAAATGCATATTAAAAAATAACAAAAACATAAATCATCTTTGTTAAATGTTATAGAATAAACTCCTACAAGAATTTTCTTTAAAAGAAAATACATATACTTTTTATACTCATATGACGTTAGGCAATCGAATATCTGATGTTTGGCACAATTTTCGTAAATCTGTAAAGTAGGGCACGAGCTGTGTTAAAAATAAGGTCCTCGGACCCCTGCGTGCCTTCAACTAGTTGTAAGATTAGGGAAGCTTGTAATTTAACTATTCAACATAGTTATAAATTGTAGCTGTAACTTGTACATACATTTTTATCATTATTTTTATGAAATGCATTTCTTTGTAAGATTTGAAGTTACAGGAGAATGAAATTTTAAATATTTTCCCCGTAATTGACAATAAAGGAGTAATTAAAATATTCCGCTCTTTTATTTATTAATTTTATGATTTACGTTGTACTTTTACATTCGGTATATAAATGTCATTAAATACACAATATCAAACATCATCACATGTTCTAAATATTGCATATGGAAGGTAGTGATACGTGTGCCCTCCATAATGTTACGAAAGCTTTGGTTGACACGCGATTTCGCGCGTTTTTTCGATAACAAATCGAACCACGTACGTAATGTAATTCAGCCAACCTAACCTTTTAATTATAATTTAATAAAAGATTATGAGTTTAGAATTTCATAAATTCTTTTCTAGAAAATAACGGTTTGAAACATGCAGTTTTATTATTTTGTCGGTAAAAAAGCCGGAGATATGTATAAACAAATTTCTATTTGTATTGCCTACCCTCAGAGAAAAATAATGTCGATTGACAAATTACTTATAACAATATCTTGTTACCGCCCATTTAAACGTTACATTTTCGTTATAAAATCATGTACTGCAATAAGAATCCGATTCAAAGTGAGGTGAAATAAAACAGAAATTTCAAGTGGAGAATAAATTTTTCTTCAATGGTGAACAAGTACGTGCCTAGTGATTTTAATTATATATTTGGGTAGAGTATGTACGTTTATTATTTACTTCAATTTGTATATACAGATATTCACCTAATTGAGACTTATATTATTAGGATTTGATACAAGAATATATAGAAATGAATCTAAATTATATTATATGACTTCAAAGGATCGCAAAAATTTCTAAGTGTTTTTCCTATATTATACCACGTTAAATGAATTACTCCTGTTTACTAGTGACTGAATAATTATATTATTATTTCACTGAGGGATGTCCTTAAATAATTTTCTTCCAGGTTTAAAACGGTCCTAATTATTGTGATGAAAATATAAATACAGTTTGCACTTTAGATTTCTGCCCGGTGTACGAAAAAAGGCTTAGCCCTTTGTTGCATAGTGTGACGTAAACGTTATTGGTGATACGTGGGAATGTACTAGACTCATCTGCCTAGCCCTTCATGTCAAATCACATTATCCTATTCGTTCTTGTATAAGCCATGTTCGTGGTTACGATTTATTAAAAGATTGAGTAGATGTTTTCGTGTGCTGACAACTCATTTCGGTAGGGTATGCCTTTATAGTAAGTAATTCACAACTGCCAAGAATACCTCATGATGGAGCTCTTTTGAGAAAACCCACGTCTAGTAATCTATTTAAAAGGGTAATGGGTTTACACCTTCAATAAGTTATAATATATTTATTTTCGGAAGTCACCTAATTACATAGATTTTATTCTGTGTGGGTGACAAATTTTGATCCTCATATCTTTGTAAAATTTGCAAAAACAGTGAGCACGTTACGACCAATAGGGGAGATTACGCCAGGATGGTGCGCCGCTGCCGCTGCCATGGTGACCATCACCCTCGCTACACTGGTGGGGAACCTGGCCGTGCTGACGGCTTTACGCAAGCTGCAGCGGTCTCCCGCGCACTATCCGCTAGCTAGTCTGGCGACAGCTGACCTGTTGGTCGCCATGTTTGTTCTACCCATTGCCACTGCGAGAGATCTCTTCGTGTTGAGGCTGGGTAGGTTAATTTTTTTATAATTATTATTAAGAGCGTTGAATATAAATAAAAAATTAGTAATTACCGGCAAATCCAATTATATTTGGTGAATTTGTCTTTTAGAATACGCGGTAACTATGTGTTATGTGACAGAAAGACATTGTACTTATAGAAAAAAGAGAATACAAAGTGTTGTTAAGTATAGTTTGCTGTAGCGGCGAAGGGAAACATTGTGAGGAAGCCTGCGTTCTTAAAATTGTATATATTTTTATTTAAACCATAGGCAATCAAATCGATACATGACCAATGTTGCAATGATCAATGACCAACAGTAGAACGATAAAGACGTTTATTACAGGGTTCTGAATATTTACAGACAGTTTGCTGTGCACTTTCTGGAGCACGCTGGACGTGTTGTGCTGCACGGCGTCCATTCTGTCCATCTGCGTGCTCGGCTGGGAGCGGTGCTGCGCTATCACGGCGCCGCTGGCTCGCGCGAGGCGCAGCCGCCGCGCCAGGCTGCTCGCCGCGCTCGTGTGGCCCGCGGCGACGGCGGTCGCTCTGCCCACGGCGTTCGTGCCGTCGCCCCTGCACTGGCATGAGGGCCGGCCGGCCAAAGCGTGCACCGTCAATACTAATGTGGGGTAAGCTTCGGCTTTTTTTTATACAACATTTAAAAGTGCATTCTAAAGTCACGCTCTTATGATTCACTAAGTTATATTTTTTGATTGTAGGAAGTCTGTAGTGCGTGTGATGTATATTACACGAGGTTGAATCGATGATGAATATTACATTAAATTTACTTCGTATTAACTGTTACGCATATTTTATTATCAAATAATATACTTGTATCAAATAATAAACCTGTATAATGTCATTAAAACTATTCCATCTATTCCGCAGCTACGTATTCACGAGCATAACGTTCTCGTTCTACGCGCCGGCGCTGGCGATGGTGGTGCTGTACGGGCGCATCCTGCGCGCGCTGGCCGCGCCGCCGCCGATACGCTCACACCGCGGCCGGTCGCCGCGCCCCGCCAACGATCAGGTTTACGATCTGCTAGTTTCATAGCGGCATGAACGTCGCATTGAATGTCATATTTACCTGTGTTTTATATGGATCCATTTAACATTAATCTCAATAATGAATTCGATCTTATTTAATAGGTTAAGCTCCAAATTATGTGTAATAGTTATTAGTGGAAGCTTAATTAATTTCCGTATTATACATTTTTGGTTATTTCTATTAGTGTTTTGTAATATTGTTCTTTTTTCCAAAAATAATTAAAAATATTTCCCACTTCAA
>DWEJ01001036.1:0-14102 GCA_018245835.1 Mysoria sejanus stolli
ACGGAAACCTGTACACCTTGAGTCCTAAAAAACGGTTTTCTAAGGCGTGTGAAGTCTGCCAACCCGCACTTGGCCAGCATGGCAGACTGTGACCTTAACCTTCTCATTCTGAGAAGAGACCCATGTTCCAGAAGTCGAACGATAGAAAGGTTGGATAAAAGTAAAGTTAAAAAAAGGTTAAAATAATATTAATAATAATTCTAAAGAAGTTGAAAAAATTTAGGTACAACATATCAATTGAAATATAGATTTCATATTTATTTATTTAAATTCAGTACTTTAAAATATAATAAACCACTTGATGTGATTAACAACCTTGTGATTTGTACAAAAGATTTAAACTAATTCTGCATTTTGAAATAAAATTAGTAAAAAGTCAATTGATATCCAGCACACCACGCTTGAATAGGGTAAGGTCATGTAAAGTGAAAAAATTATTAACATATAATTATTGAAAGTAGTTATACCTATTTATCATTCAATAAAACAGTTAAAAAAAATTTGATTTAACAACTTTTTTTAAAAAAAAATCATTTCTTCTTACTTTTAATTAAAAGTTTAATTGTAAAAACTACCAATGATAACATAACGGAAATTTCAAAGATTTAAGTGAAATATCTATCTATAATTGTATATGTAATTTTTCTAAAAAAAAACGTAACTTCACGGCAGTTATCCCCGAAGAGGTAGGTTAATTTTTCTAGAGGTAGGTTCATTTTTAATTATTATAGTTCTAATTAACTTTTAAATAAACAAATTGAAATTTTATAAATTCTTGGTCTGATAATCGAGTTTTTTTAGTAATACACTTTATAAAAAAATTCACTGCACGGCATTTGTTTAAACTTTTAAACAAAATGAATTTTGACATGTCGCAACGGCAAGCGTATCCGCGCGTAATATAACTAAGCGGAGTTGTTTAGGCAGATACACAATAATTAAATATTTGTTTGACTCTTAAACTTTTTTTTTAAATTTAATTGTTTTTATTGATGTTGCTTATTACGAGTAAAATTGCACCGAATAATTAAGTTTTAAGTACTACTGAAATTCAACAGTAGACTAAAACAAACAGCTGGGTAATATAATATAATGAATAAATTAATTATTAACGACATAAATTAGTTCTTAGTTTCATTTTCTGCTGCTTTTTAAATCTTTCGTTCGTAATGCTTTTTTTGTCCTCAAAGATTTGATCAGATCAAAGATCAGCTTTGGATTTAAGTGATTCTTTATTGATACCATGATAAAAATGAAACTGACGCATATTTTTATCACAATTGATTGGCCATGATGGTTTATATTTCAGCTGCATAGGAATCATGTTCGTGAACAAAAACCAAAATTGACATTTTCAAATGCACTAGGTTTGTCTACAGAAATGAAAATCAAATTTTTCCGTATATTTTTATGTTTACGACCCATATGTACGATCAAATAATATTTATAACTGTGCATTGATTGTAATAAAAGACAGCTTTCACGACCCCACCACCACCATAGGTGGTGAGCCTATCGCCATCTATCGGGCACATATCCAGACTCCGAACCACTACTAGAATTTAATTTAATTTTAGATGTTCTAGAATTTTTTCTAGAAAATTGTTCTAGTAATTTTCTAAATCAGAAAATTTCTAAATTAGAAAAATTGTTTTGTAGTGTTCGAACCGGGAATCGAATACCCAGGACCTCCCGATCTGCAGTCGCACTTGCAACCACACGACCAACGAGGAAGTGTCTTGTTAGATACATATTTGTTCATTTTTCCAGACCTACCACCATATCCGAACCACACGTCACGTAACAAGCTTCCATTAACAACAACTCAGCAATGGAATCCAAGGTACCAGGAAAACAGGAACTCAGAGATGATTCTTACATCAAACCTATCAGTACTGCGAGAGATACGGCTGAATAAATGAAGGATGGCTTCACTGTTAAAACAGAAAACAATGCTGCCAACCAAAGAAACAAGAGCGACTATATTATATATACACTAGTTATATAATAGATTAATAAACCAGGAAATATATCACTTAGTAGCTATTTGAACTAAAAATATACAATTGTAATATTTCGCCTGTTACTTTATTTGCCTAGACCGGAACTCCCAGGATATTTCCTGCCTAAAACCTCCTTAACGAACCATTGAGGGTGTATTATAACCCTCCAAGATTTTCGTTAAATTCCAGAAGTCCCACAAAGACAGGACGTACATTTTCGTGACATTTTAATCTAAATTTTCAGGATAAAATGAATGAAATCCTAACAGAATTCATTCAAGACGATCTCACGCAGAAAATTGAAGGATTGGTCCAGGCGAAAACAAAATATGGTACCTTGGGATCAGAGCAAATGAAATACTTAGAGCTGAGAGATGGAGCTCAAATGCCTGTTATAGGCTTAGGGACCGCTTTGGTAAGACTTTTCAAGATTTCTCTTAAAATGCAACACTTTTGCAGCACATCTTGATAACTCGGAAATATTGAATGCGGCATATTTCAGTCTTTATAATTATTGATAAGACAAATTTGAATGCAGTGCAAAAGCATGTATTTCGATTTTTATTAGAGTGCTAGTGACAAGGAGGTCAGAATCTATTTGAGGAGCTTTTACCTGACTTACGAAACGATAACTAGACTTAGAGTTTGATTTATTAACGCTTTTAAGACCAACTTGTAAATTCTTAAAATTCCGTTTAGAGGGCTAAAGTGCAGCTCTTCCGACAAATGGCTTGTAGTGCAATACTCTTGTTCTAGATACACATATATTTATCCTACCCAGCAAAGCACTCTTGTTAATACAATCTGCTGATGCTGAGAATGCTAACGCAAGTATTATAGTCTATCATTGTAATTAGAAAATTATTTACACGAAATTTTCTAGTATTTAAATTAATCCCATTACAATCACACTACATTGACAAACATTTGCCTGTTTCGTTAATAAAGTAATTAAATAACAAAAGACCGAGATGAGACCCCTGAAGAACTCAAAAGAGGGAAATTGAAGACTGCGACTTGTAACCAATAGTTATTTACCCATCGTTACATAAGATCTGCACCATTCTAAAAAAACATCAGCGATACCGAGCAAGCGTAGTTTTCGCAGCAAGATTTACTTTGTCGAAGGCCCTGCTTAAATCAGTATAAATAGCGTCGAGCAAGAGTCCACTATCAACCGATTCGACAAGTCCGTCGAAAAAAGAAATCAGGTTTGTCGTAGTGGAATAAGACTTAGTAAAACCATTTTGTTCAGTTACTAGAAATTGTTTGACATGCTCTGATAGAATGGATTATATGATAATTTCAAAAACTTTTGCGAAGTTATTTCAAATTGAGATTGGCCTATAGTTTGACACCAAACTATGATCTTCACTCTTGATTCGTTGGTAGAATGATTGCAACTTTCCTAGTTGACGGAAAGACGTCGTCTTAAGGGATATATAATTGATCATAGACAGTGGTATCGCTAGTGCTGTAGCACTATTAATAACAAAAATGGGCGGAATGCCATCTGGTCCGGCTCCTTCCTTTGCATCAAATCTTTTTAATATTTACTACACTGGGTCTTTTGTAACAGCAATATTAGATAACACATTTGACAGGTATATACAACTTAAACGAGTCGGATATGTTGTGCGGATCATAAACTGAGGAGAACTGCTTCACAGAAAGGTCACAATTGCTAGGTCACGTGGTTGCAATTGTGTTATTTAAGGACA
The DNA here is from genome assembly GCA_018245835.1 of Mysoria sejanus stolli. Classification (NCBI taxonomy): domain Eukaryota; kingdom Metazoa; phylum Arthropoda; class Insecta; order Lepidoptera; family Hesperiidae; genus Mysarbia; species Mysarbia sejanus. Next base: position 3,725 of record DWEJ01001036.1, read on the forward strand.
TCTGAACTGGATAAATACTGCTGCCGCAGTGGATTTCAAATATTCTAAATAACCTTTATAATTCGAATCATAAAGATTGGCAGCCTTCTCTCTCAGTAATTTAAATGTTAGCAAATCCCTCAAAAGGAATATAAAATGCCATCACATTCTATAATTGTTTTTTGAAAATTTCAGTTACACCCTATGTTAGTGAAGGACATAGTCAAAGCAGCGATAGACCTCGGCTACAGAACATTAGACACCGCTTTCATTTACGGAAATGAAAAAGAAGTAGGTGAAGCAATCGCCGAGAAGATTAAAGATGGAACCGTCACTCGGTGAGTTACCGACTTTTGTGGCTTGAACTTGCCAATTATCATCATTAATAACCTATTTCCTTTTATTGCTGGAGATAGCGCTCTCTCATATTAAGTCACATCTTCAAGTCTTCGCATTCAGCCCTTGCTAGCCATTTTGCGTATATCGACACTATACCTAACTGCGACGCGCCTTAACCTACGCTTGCCAAAACGTGATTTCCACTCCAGAACACGTCTTCTCCAACAGCTCCGTATTCTTAACGGAGTCATCTGGCCTGGCGGCCCAGTCTTTTGTAAGTTTATAAAATCGATCGTACTTATTATTATGGTGTTTCTAACCAAAGACATCCCGTAGTAAGCTTGTAATCTAGATCTTTGCCCGGTATATGGCAATAGACCCACCCCATTTTCAATGGAACCTATAACAGAACAGGTGAAACGTGGGAATACTACGCTGCTCTGTCTGCCCCTCCGGGAAGATACAAACTTAAAGCTTTGTTACGTTGCAATTATAATTACATTCATTTAAAGCGCGACTGCCGATCGGCAGGTCCTGGTTTCAAATCCCGGGTCCGGCATCAGATTTTTCTAATTTATATTTTCTAGTAAAGGCTCGAAAATTGTAATTCCGATGTATAGCAATATTCTCATCGCCTATTCTATGGTGGGAGGTAAACGTTGCTGACTGTACATGAGACTGTACGGTTGCGGGCCTACAGGAGTGAAATAAAGTTTTTGCCTTAATTTCTAATTATTTAGCTCGCTTCCATACCTGTTATTAACAGCCATACAAGGAACCCTGAGAAATAAAAGAAAGCTTTCCTCTAAAAATTATTACAGAGAAGACCTCTTTATCATCAACAAGCTGTGGAGCACCTTCCACAGACAGGATCTGGTAGAAAAGATTTGCCGCGCCTCCCTGGATGCCATGGGCCTGGAATACTTCGACTTGTACCTGATCCACAACCCTATATCTTTAAAGGTACGAATTTAGGAATTTTATGTACATGGTTGGAATAGCGGTTGCAAACGTGACTCTTGAGCAAAAAGTCCTGATTTTATTCCTTGGGTTGATCAAAGTATTCTTGGGATTTTTTAAATAAAACTTCTCAGTTGCACGGAAACTGGATTGTATTTGGGTACGATAATACTCTTGCCTGATGAAATAAACCTGGTGAATCATGGGAAAAACTTTCCTCTGCTTTACCTAATTCTTCATCCAATAACTCCTTTCTTTCTCTACTGTAGGAAGGCCGAGATCCAATACCAAGGATTGCTTCAGTACTCCAATACTCTGAACACGATTACATGGACGCGTGGTTTGGCATCGAGGGTTTGGTAAAGAAAGGGCTGGTGAAGAGAGCAGGCGTCAGTAATTTTAATTCAATTCAGGTTGATCGAGTCTTGGCGAAGGCGAAGATCAAGCCGGTCATTAATCAGGTAGCGATACTTTTTAATGATACAGACATATCTCAAAAAGAAAGCATCTGATGCCAAGATGTCACTTCAGTTTAATGTTGGGAACTTTTCTAAATTAGACCAGAAATTTTATCATTTGTTCATCATCTATATGAATTCTTTTATCTTTCAACTACTGGATACAGTTCTTATATTAGAAAGAGAACGATTCGACCATAGTAAGCCAGGCTAGTTAAATTGGGTTTGCTTAAGAATAAAATGCAATATACAAAATGGTAAATTTCCAGGTGGAATGTCACCCTTACTTGAGCCAGCACCAGCTAGACGACTTTTGCCAAGCTCGCAAAGTGAAGCTCTGTTGTTTCGGTGTGTTAGGTTCCAAGGGAACACCTGATGAGCTTAAGAGCGAGTTACCGCCTGTCATCGACGAGCCGCTGGTCCAAGAGATGGCTACTAGGCTGGGAGTCAGTCCAGCTGCGCTGCTAATTAGGTAATTTTATATAAGTTATAAAAATCCTTTTTTTTAACTTTACGCCTGTAATCCCCGAAGAGGTAGGCAGAGGAATGCTGAACACTCCCACGTCTCACCGCATACGTTTTTACGTACCACTATGGAATAGGTGGTGAGCCTATCGTCATGCTTCGGGCACATATCCAGACTCCGAACCACTACTAGAATTTTAATTTATAATTTAGATTTTCTAGAATTTTTTCTAGATAATGTTATAGAAATTTTCTAAATCAGAAAATTTCTAAATTAGAAAAATTCTTTTGTAGTGTTCGACCCGGGTATCGAACCTAGGACCTCCCGATCGGCAGTCGCACTTGCAACCACACGAGCAACAAGACGGTAGATTATGTGTTAAATTGTTTCTTACGAAAATTATCTTTTCCAGTTATCAGCTAAGCCTAGGCCGTAGTGTTGTCGTCAAGGCGTCCAGCGCCGCCAACCTCTGGAACAACCTGCAAGCTCTGACGCTAAACCTCAGCTCGGCAGATGTGTCGGGGCTGCACGCACTCAACAGAAACAAGCGCTACCTTACATTCCAAGGGTTGGTATATTACAATAGCTGATAATAGATGGCGCTACACGCTTTCTGAGTCCGACCACAAAAAAGTCCTTTAAAGCACGTCTTGCAAATACGGCGACTCAGACAAAACTCACAGAAGCAGGTTTTTCGGCAGAAACGAAAACTATGATTTTGGCCGAAGCTGAAAGCAAACTGGCTCACCATCATCAGCCTATTAAAATCCGCTCCTGGATATAAGCCTCTGCTGCGTGGGTGTGCCCATAATGGCTACTCTGGGCATGTAGGTTTCGAATAGTAGAGGACAGTAGGTGAGCCAAAATCGCGTATATAAGTGAAAATATCGCGTTGTTAGAAAGAACATGAATATACCTAATACGCGGTATATGTGATGACGCGCAAATACAACACTGACAGATAGAAACGAGTTCCAAATTCATTATATTTCTTTTTATATCGACGAGACTGATTTTTGCTTGGCTCGCCTACTCATATAATATATCTATATAGCATTTCCCGCCAAACTGATCATTTTTTTTTCAGCATGGGCGACACGCACAAGAATTACCCATTCAACATACCATTTTAAGTGTACAGATTAAAATTATTGTACTTTTCAACTTCTTATCTTGTTAATATTTCTTTTATACATTTTTTATAAAGTGTTTAAGAATATTGTTTTTTTTTGTTATTTAATTTTTATTTTTTGTTATTTCACATGTTTTACGCCAGTGTGTGTAGGTTAAGAATGTTAAGATATTAAGTGTCACAAATACTGTCCCGGGGATTAGCCTTTTAACAGCTTCATCAGTTGAATCAGATCAACATGTAATTATATACTATGTAATTAAATATATTTACATACGTGAGAAAAGCTGTTTAAGTTGAAATAAAACAATTTTTTTTACTTAATACCTTTTATTTCACAAAAATACAATATCATGTTTCCTATATTCATTATACATTTTCAGTCGAATACTCCAATACATAGTCTAATACTACAATTGCCCAGAATCCCGACGCTGGGCACGCGCTTTGGAGATCGCAGAATACTTCTACTCACCACTTACACTGCTGTCTGCAAATGGCCAGGTATCTTAGCCACATCTAGGTAGATGGTATTCCTGCAATCATCCAGTCAGCAGAGCCTCGTCTATTGTACAGTAGGGTGCTACTTGGTAATGTAAGGTAAGGTAAGGTAAGGTAAGGTGTACACTTATATAGATACTTTTTACACACAGACAAGGAATCAAACCCACATGCCCTGATGCTCCAGTCAGTTTCACTAACCACTACCCCAATGAGGTTCAACACCTATGCCATAGTGGGACGTAAACGTAACCGGTGAAAAGTGGGAGTGTTCTGCATTCCTCTGTCTACCTCTTCGGGGATTACAGGTGTGAAGTTAGGTTATTTTTCTTGAACATCCAGTGCTATGCTAAGCTTGATCATTAACATCAACACCAGCATCTACTGTCCCACTGTTGAACATGAGTCATTCCCAAAACTGAATACTCGTGAATTGAACCACTGCAAAACTCAATCAAGCATTCATCTAAAAAGAAAAATGTTACTTCACACCTGTAATCCCCAAAGATGTAGGTAGAGGAATGCATTCATGTAATACATTTATAATTGTGTATGAATAGCTATGAACCATTTACATTCATACATATCTTCATGCCATGTCCCTTACTGGGTAGGCTGAGAGCACCGAGTGCCAAATATACCTATCCTTACACACCTGCCGCACTTTTGTTATGAAACATTTGACAGTGAAAACTATATTATATATCTATTTAAGATCACCTGCATGCCAGTGTACAGCGTCTGGAGCTTTGAGCGACTCAACACCTGGAAAGTTTCTATATTAACAATGATAAATCATAATGTATCTGATACTAATGTACACATTTGAAGAGTAATAGCAAAAGCTATATAAAAACAGGAGATAATATGTGCTGTCATCTCTGTATAACCCATTGGGGACCTGGGGTGATGGGATATATTTTTCAGTGGTCAGAACAAAGTAAGAATACACTCAGTGACCCCATGCCGAGATACAGCATGTTGAAAAAATCAACTAAACCCAAGATTCAAAGACAAATACATGGTGCACTCTATCTAAACACCACTACATGCCTCGGCCGCCTTGCCTGGAGTAGTGCAAGAAGCTGTTCTGTAATTTCCAAGGTGCAGGTCCAGCTTGGCGATTCTTAGCATAACCCCTCAGGTCAGGCCTATGTATGATGGTGATAAATATATTTAATACACTCTAATTTTTACCTTTACAAACCCAGACCAGTCATAATATCGAGCTCTGATTGCACAATGTTCATGTTAGTTTACTCCCAGATGTGACGACAGCTCTAGCTAGATGCTACAGCATCACATGTGAAGTTAGAAAGTTTTTATCAAACACAATGTCACAATTTTTAAAGTCTGATCTGAAATTAGATAACAATAGATACTAATTAGGAAATATATTGAGAATGTAAAATCACCATCCCACGATTCCTTTATTAACCAGTCGAGGGCAAAACCCATCATGGAATAGATCCAGACTCCGAGCCACTATGAGACATTTCAAATTGGAGAAAACTAATAGTACCCAACCCCGGGGTCGAACCTGGTCGGTCGATTTCTCTATCAACAGAGACACTCAGAACCTCTTGACCAATGAGGGAGTCAAGGAATCATAATAATTTATTTTTATACTTTATCCTGGACATTCTTTACTAAACTAAACTAACATGTTAACATATCATCATACCTGTAATCTCTGAAGAGGGAGGCAGAGGAGTGAGGTACACTTGTGGGAGTGTATCGTGGGGTTCACCAGTTACATTTATATCCCACAATGGAATAGGTGGTAAGCCTGTTGCCATGTACTGTACCAGACTCCAAGCCCCTAGTAAAAACTGTAAATTAGGAAAATCCAGTACTGGATTACCCGGGATTTGTACCCTGGATCTCCCGATAAGCAATAGCGCTTGCAAAAAACACGACCAACGAGGCAGTATTGCTGATTTTTTTTCCGCCATCATTATGGCTGATGGACTCCCTTGTGGCTCTAGTTATGACAAGTGTGTACCTACTCAGCTGTATTTGCTCAGTATAGGCAGAGGAGTGGAATACTGACATGAATCACTGGGTATGTTATATCTCCCATGGAATGGAAACATAAATACGAACCGACGAAATGAAATGAATCGGTGTTTGAAAATCGAACATCGTCCAAGCGTTTTTCGAAGTATTTGACATCCCTCAAATTCTTGTCTTTGTAATCTAGTAATGCTTTCCTCTTAACAATTATCTTGTCAGTCATGATGTTATGTTGTATTCTATTGTTTTACAGCTTATCAATAAAGCATATTCAAACCATTTGAATATATTGGCTGAACACAGTTTACTTGCGATTGCGATACTTGCAATTGACGATATATTTTAAAATTTCTAAAATTCTAATGCCAGCTGTATTATGACGTTTGACGCAGTGTTGCCATGTTAATAATATTAATCTCTTTATAATTTTACTGTTTTCAATTTTCTCATTGCGTTTTTTGTTAAAATACATTTTGAGTTTAAAATTAATTGTTAATCATAATACCCGTATTTCTCTGACGGTGGCCAAAGGTGCATAGTACTCCTGGTACTCCCACGGGTCATCACATAATTATGTCCTCTCCTATGAATTAACGGATGAGCTTGTACTGGACACAAATGTAAATTCTGTGGTATTGATGTGAATTACAAATGAAAAAGACACGCTTGTTAATCGCTAAGTTGCACTTGCAAACAGTAGACCAGCGAGGCAGCGTTTTTATTACCATGTCAACACTACAAAGGAGCTACGCTCAGTGTCCGACAGATGATCGAAGTCATTGACATAGGTAGAAGAAATAGCTCGCTGAAGTTGCAATGGGCTAGACTTATTAGTGGATTAGGCAAGTTCTGGAGTGGAAAACACAACTCGGCTAACATAGTCTAAGAAGGTTGCAAACAGAAGCTCCGCTCTAGGTTATTTCGCCGAGACGCTTGTGGAGAGTTGGTGTCGGGTCGGTCAATAGAATTGACCGTAGGCCGTAGACCGTAGACGCCGCGCACTTGCTGCTGTAGATGCCCAGCAGAAGACGATCAGTGACTTTATTGCGACTTATGACGCCCCTGTGACGGCCTGCGGTTCGCGCGCAACAAAGCCTACATGTCAAAAAAATGTCGCGCGAGAGGTCAACGATGAAGTCTTCCAGACCCTCGACTCGTACATCCCTCTGGATGACGTCGTTCCTCACGAACCGTGGCACACCACACAGGCTCCCACAGGCGCAGAGACTTGGACTGGTCTACGTGGAAATGTTTGCGATGTGATCGGCTCACATGTACGCACCATGCTGGCGCTGAGTACGTGAGGCGGAGGCGAGGGTAGAAGCTGGATGCGGCAAGCCGAGGACAGGGCGCGATGGTGCATTTGGTGAAGGTCTATGTCCAACTCTGAACTCCGATAGAATGATGATAATGATATAAGACAATATTACGTTCTGTTTTAATACTCTGTTCGCTTATTTCAATGCTTATTTTGTCATTAAAATGTTAGAAAAGTAAACACGAGCAAGTAATCCTCGCCTCATCCTCATGAGGTAGGTAAAAGAGTATAGTACGCTCGCACGTTTCAGTAATTACGTCTAAGTCCCACTATGGAGTAGGTGATGTGTATTGGCATACACCGGGCACATATCCAAACTCCAAAGTACTGTGAGAATACCTAAATTAGAAAAATCCAATAATCCCGACCCGGGACCCAGAATCTTCGGATCGATACCTGCGCTTCCAACCAGCACGTCCATCGACGCAATCATAAGTCATAATAAAAATATGTTAATACGCTAGATAAGCAATTTTTTTTCATTCATTAATATCTGACACGAAGGCATAATACTTAATAGGTAGCGCAAACAAAATTGTAACAAGGTATCTGTTTCTGAATGTCAGAAAATTTTATACAAGTATCTGAACGCAGTATTTGATATCTCTGCAAATGTCAAATCTTATACATACAGTACTGCATTCTTAATATTTCACCAAAAATGTTTTTGCTAATACATTGCAATATCTAGCAATAATGACGAACTTTAACCCAATGGTAGTAGTTTGTACATAAATATGATGTCCTATTATAGTCTAACGTGATTCTTATAAGAAGTTCCAATCACTATTAGTGTACGATCTAATTAAATAGTTATTGTAAATATGATTAAAGTTCATAGTTCATCACAATGAGAGTGTATAGTGAAGGAGTATTTGAATTTCGAATTCGGGTTTTGTGTTAATGAGAGGCGAGTGAAAATTTCCACGGTCCGAAATGGGTCAGAGTGGCAGCGCCATGCCGGGTGAGTAATAGACACTAATTTACTCTAATAAACACTAAACGATAACCTACCAATAAACTATTTGCCTTCACTTATTGACCATATATCATTTCCTCATTAATTACTCTTTAATTTCTATACTTAACCTGTTCTCCTTTTTACTCTGTGGTTTGTTTGATTTTTTTCTCTTCTCTATTTGAAATGCACATTTTTTATTGTCTTGTAATTCTAATTAGAACATTTTATTATAACAGAATGTTTGTTTTTATTAATATACTAGCTATATACATTCATAATTTTATTTATACATTGATTTCTATAAATCATTCATTTGTATAATTGAATTTGTGGTAACTCCTTTACAGTATGAAAATTAATTATGCTCTGGTATTAAAATACACTAGTTTTTATGTTAACCTCCTTTATCATCTTGTGTCAATGTGAATGGTTAATATGTTGGTCTAATAAATTATATACAACCATCCTGGCTAATCACTTTACCAATAGGCAATACGAGTACTATATAATATAAAGAAGCTGATCTTTAAAAATTTATCAGTCTTTAGACATTTTTAATTGAAGCTACCTTAACCAGTCCTGGATTCTTAGGTACTAAGCAGCATCCTGCAGTCTTCTTAATCAATCTTCTTCAGACTTATTCTTTATTTATCAAACTTGTTCAGAATTTCATAGTGAAAATAGTCTACTTCTATGAATGTAAATCAAGCATTTCAGGTGTATAGGGTTTGAGATATTTAGTTGTCTGTATGCTCTGTATATTATGTCAGGGACCTGACTTGAAGGTATGGCAATATTAGATCTAGTCCATAAAACTGGACACATAAAAATGAATTGCAGTAAAAAAAATATAGATAATAAATCCATTCAATATGAACATCACATATTAGAAGTCTGTTTATCTATAATACTGTTAGTACAGACTGGGGTGCATGAGAGGAGCCTCCACGAGCAGCGACTATGTTCGAATAAATCCTAACATATACTGCCCGGCGCACTCTGGACATTGTGACTAATCCTTTTGCGGACTGATGATTCCCAATCGGCCATCGACTCGACGAACAAGCAGAGTACAGACTAAGGAGATAGTGAATGTTTTAAATTATATGCCTTTTCTAAAATCAATCTTGGTTATATTTAACTGACACTGACTCAATTTGAATCATTTAAAATGCAAGAGAAATGTACGTGTCTTGAACAATGATCATGTAGAGGCTTTGAATGTAGGAGAGTGTGAAGAAGTCTACTAGGATTGTAGCTAGGAGTCTTTCATAGTAAACATTCAATGCATACATCCATTCATCCTACAAATGAATTCACTGCCTCATTGATCGAAACATAATAGGTTGGAATTCAGATACATCTAGAATTATCTAACTGGAAATTTCTTACTTAGATAGTTAGGGAGTGGTCAAGTATGACCTAACACAATATTTGAAGATTCTTGACCCTCCCACCCACCATGTAACGCGGCGTAACATTTTTCTGTACCCTGTAGGTAACACCCAAATGACCATTTTTATCTAAAAGTCACAAATAAATTGAGTAAAGTAACTGGTTAATCCCTAAAATACCTTTGTTTGCGGAAATAATAAAGAACAACAGATTTCCGAGTCGCAATAAAACGCATCGTAACTTTTTACAAGAACGCCCCCCCCCCCTCCATCCCACCCCCCCAAATTGCGTTGCGTTATACTTGAACGCTCCCTTAGAGGAGGCCTATGTTGAACAGTGGACTGATATATTCTGATTACGCGGCTTACGCTGTTTTATATCACCTAAGTCAAATAACCGTTTATTATACTCAAGCGTTAACTTATTAATAATAAATATATATTTACATTTATTAATTTTAAAAGAAATTTTACGTTTTTTTGACTATATTCTGTGGCATACAATACTGCTTTTAAATGAAACGTTCTTGATTCTCAACCTGGGCGGCGCGCTTCGTTCCCGAGTTTGAGAACCGATAGTCCGCATTTAATTTGCGGGTATGTTCCAAGTTTGACATAGTTGAAAACGTGCAGGCGAAAGTAACCTTTATTCAAATCGGTTTAGAGGTCATATTTGCTTGTGTACGTTATAAACTATTCAAGTACGAACAGCTGGCGATCAGCTGTTCAACTACCTGTCGTTCTTTTGTTGTTTTTACCTCACGCACGTGTTCTCGCTGCGAATTGTGAAGCTTGCGCAAAATGGACATAGAAGTTCATAGAAAAATGACCCCTTTGTAGTATAGCAATACAGT
>DWEJ01001037.1:0-14100 GCA_018245835.1 Mysoria sejanus stolli
TATATCTGAATAATTTCTGTTTACAGTAGCTATTGATATTATAAGGGACATGTTCTTTTTAAAATTACTAAACAAACATAACATCATACCTGTAACCCCTATGAGCCAAGCACAGTACTGTTATACACTCCCACGTTTTTCCAGTAACGTTTATCCCATCCATCCCAGTATTAAGTTTGATGAAAATACTACTAGAAATTTCAACTACAAATTCTTAGTTACAAGAATCCAATAGTGCCTGACCCGGAAGTCCAATCCAGGCCCTGTTAATAAGCAGTCCCACTTTGCAACCATCCGACAAAGGAGTTAAAATTACTAGTAATTCTTTAAAAATCTTGCCATAGACATGTGATTAATAACAACAATAAATCATTATTACCACAATTAAACCATCACGTCCGGTCCATTACGGGGTAGACAGGGAGAACCGAGAGATAAATATAGCTATCCTGACAGATATGAAGTGGCTTCTTCCACACTCATCGCTGTATTCAAACGGGTACTCCTGTTTAGATTGGGTCCACATCATATATTCTTTTTGTCAACTTAAGCATCGTAAATCATAATTTTTAGTCTATATTTGGAACGAACAGACTGATTTAATAAATTGGTTAGCTGGTTCCAAATTGTACGCATTCAGTTTGTATGTAAATGAAGTATGTATATATATATATATATACATAATTATGTAGCCTCTAATCATCGTTAGTCCGTACGTGTTGCGGGGTGGCGATACACAAATGCGGAATCACTGTGATCACGTGTTCCACAATATCAGTCTCTTGTGTTGGTGTCTATTTCTGTATAGTTGGAGAATGTTCTCGAAAGATTTTATTACTGTTTCCTTTTTGTGTTTGTATGTTTTTTTGTTTTTTTTATACGAGTTGTTTAATTACCTCTTGTATTTCGGTTAACATATTTATTAATGAGGTTATATTTTTCACATTATGATAGTTTTTTTAGGAACGTTTCGGTAGATTGACTTAAATTTAAATGGTAAATTACATTTTCGTTTAAAAGTGCACTGCTATAAATTATAAACTACATATTTGTAACTACTAACGCGTATTCAAACGAGAGACGATTTTACAAAAAAATACTATACACTATTTAGTGTAATCTGAAGTATCGCTGAAAAATCGAAATAAGTTGAAATTTGGATAAAATGTTAAACAAAAAGCAACGTGAATTTAATAAAACTGCCGCCATTAACAGTAATCTAGCATCAAACGGGGCTATTAATTTCTCCGCTATTATTCAATAGCAGTTTGATCACAAGGGAAAGATGGGAATCCCACGAGTCTTCGGTGTTCGATTCGAAACTTGTGCAGCAAAAGTCAGAGCCGGAATGTAGTGTAGATTAAACTTAAACACGCGTTCTGCTTGTCTTTAATCAATTTAATTAGCGCCATCTCCATCATCAACACTCGTCTAGCGAGCTATCTGTTCAAAATTATCCGAACCTTGCAAGACTCGATCTGATTTTAATGGAACTGCGAGTTTGACATTCAACAAGGTCAAACATGCGTCACACGTCGCACGCTGAACATCGATCAACTTGACAGTAGATTAATCTATAGTTAAGCTTCTGTAGCGTTGATGTGGTTTGCAAATAAGTGATTTATAAATCAATGGCGGAATTTAGTAATGTTTTGTATTTGGGGTCGTACTCGTATTATCAAGGGAGTTTCATTAAGCAGTTAAACACCGTTTAAGATGTATGTAAGATGACTTATGTAATGATTGTTATCGTACAATACCTTTGGTTTAACTAATACACATACATAAATTGTGCTGTTTCCAGACTTAACTCTTGATATATATTAAGAGAGGAACAAACCTTAATTGAATGCATTTTGCCTAATATGACAACAAAACAATCTGACAGTTGTCAGTTTGATTGTTTTCTACATAGTATTGCTTCATAAGTTTCGTGCAGCCCGCCCATCACCCCTCTAATAAGTTTTGGACTCTCACTAATCCTAGGTTGCTGTAACTAGTGCCTTTAATTGAAATTCTTCCGAACCCCGTGTCAGAGCTAGGCTTGGATAATGAGCAAAATTAATTTGGACCTCCGTGTCTGCTTCGATTTAATTAAACCGTGCCTTTGACATTTCAAATTTGGCAAAAGTCAAATGTAACGAACTGGTTTCAAGATATTGTATTGAACATGTATATTTTCTATCAACGCTCGGCCCATGGGTCGCCTCTGTATATTTGTGTATCAAAGGTTGACTCATGTGTCGATCCTCACTCATCGTTACTTTATTGTTTATATAACGTATAATAGCGAAAGAAATATGTAGAGAATGACTAAAAGGTAGGTACATAATGTAGGTAGATTGAATGATTAAGTACAGTTATTGAACGAATACTTAAACCGTAACTGAAGAACTCAACGGCTTAAGTTATATAATGTAGGACATGTGTTCGACTGAAGCGTTGTCAACGAAAATTGACCCTTACTGCCATTCAATAAGAGTTATTGATCGATGCATTGCTCCCACCGAAGCGTGTGCATGCCCTTATAATAGCGCAGTGAATGTCCTCCAGTCGGTGAAGCGTCTGCCTTCCGTCAGTCCACCCTGCTGCCCAGCGTGGCAACGATGACACACGGGTGTATATTGCATCGAGCAGATTCCAATCGTGCATTTCATTTGTCGTATTCATGTTTATTTGTTTATATAATTCGTGACATCACGCCTTTAATCCTTAAATAAGTAGGCTAAAGATTGTAGTATATTCCCACGCTTCACCAGTTACGTTCACGACCCAGTATGGAATAGGTGGTGAGCCCCATTACCATACACCGGATAACTGAGTTTCTCTAATTAATTCGTTTCTATGTATAAAGTTGTAATAAAAGCCGCATAGCTTAATGGCATTTTCTACTACTTAAGTTCTTTTATTATATTATTTTTTTTATTGGTTTCTCATGAATAAATAACATAGACACAAGTTTGCTCGTCTAGGTATATTTTTATCGGATACATTTTGGGGAGTGCGCACAAGAGCTTCATTATTTGGTTCCAACTGCTCCGTCAAACCACGTCACGTCAGCACGTCCAGACATACGGCAGTATCATCCACCTCTTATAAAACTCCTCTGAGCAAAATGAAGTGTTTCGCTAATTCGTTTCTGCTTAACTTTTTCATTTTTCCTTATTCATATAACCTGGAATAATTCATGACTAGAGTGAATAGGCACTTACGACGCAACCGTGCTACATTCCAGGAAGAATAGAAGTCAGAAGCAAACCTATGGCTAAATAAAAAAATATTGCGTTAAGTCAAAGTCCCTAAGCCACATTGGTCTGTTTTTCACTTTGTTTGTACTGAACTCGTACACTTTTCTCGCAAGCAGTTAATGAGCATAGGCATAATAGGCATAATCAGCCATAAAAGATCGGTATCAAAAGAACGGAGGAAGATACACACGACTTAGTCGTTTAGATATCAGTTCTCTACTTAGAACGTTTAGAGTCTGAATCATGAAGTGCCTTTGTTGTTTTGTTTCCCGAACGCTACGACCGCGTGTATCAGGCGCTCGATGTGCCTGCGATAGTTAACACGGTCATTGACTCGCTGCAGCGGGGTTGGCACACAACCTATTTCGATTTTGCCCTTTCTAATACACGGACAAAGCTGCAGTTCAACTGTATTATGCTTCAAGGCTCGCCTCATTTACTCTTAGCCGGAGACCTAGCAGTTAATTTCGTTCAGGTATTTGTTGCAACCGAAAACAAAATTATATGTCGTATCATAAATTAGTACTTATTTGTTATTTATGTAATGAGTCTAAAAGTTTATTCAGATTACTTGTGTAAAATTATCTATATCGGTATGTATTTAGAAACCTATATGTACGTATGTTTAAAAATTGTCTGGATATCATATATGTATATTTTGTTCGAAGATTTGCATTCTACAATTATCGTCCATCAAGTTTTAGATGATTCCTTTTTTGTGCTTGTGCTTATATATAATTTTGTCAATTAAAAATTAAACAAATAGTTTTGTTAGTCATGGTGACGAGTATACAAATGAACTTGATAATAAATTCATGAGTTACGTGCGATATAAAACAACTCTTACGAGTTTGTTAGGCGTTCGAGTCTTATCAATCGAAATACCTTGCCCAATGGATAAGCTACCTCCTATACTATAATTGACAACCTGATTTTATCTGTACCTCTATATCACTTCACTCTGGCCGTGAGTTGCTTTCATAATTCTCACGAGTTTCTGTGAATTACAAATGTTCTATGAAACACGATATCTTCCAGAACTTTCTATTGTGGTATTGGGCGGCTTCCACGAAAGTCGCTCGCCCAGTTGTAGGTAACTGTTTACAAAGGCGTCATGGGATTATTATTGTCTTATGTTCTCATTACCATATTTTAAGTACAATTAAATTAAGCAATAATTGAAATTTGTTTTTAATTTTAAATTAAACTCACTTTTTAATTATTCCTTACGTGTTATTACACGTATTATAATATTAATAAATAATTTTATTTTTTACAGGTAAGTTTTCTTAACGGCGCCGTCGATTGGGTATAAATATTTTCATTTATTTTAACTCAGCTTAACATTAGTTCCACATTTCTCTGGCGGTTCTGACCGCTGACTGTGACTGTGTTTTTTCAATACTGAAGGTGTTTACTCAAAAGCCCTCAACTGCCACAGGATTACTGCTGAACTGCTACTCCACAAGCTGAAGTCGAAACTGATTGTCTATTTTAATTTTATGTATGTAACATAAAATTAAAATACTCGCAATTTGAGTATTTTTCGTTTTCATAGTATCATTTCATCCCATTCATATTTTGTAATTACTTGAAATGTAATAACGTAACATCACGCCTATATTTCCCACAAGGGATAAGCAGAGTAATGCAGTAATGTCCTACGATTCACTAATTATATTAAACGTTCCACCATGGAATATTCATTAAGTCTACACCACGTACAAATCCACAATCTGAGCCACTACTAGGAATTTCTAGTTAGGATTATCTAATAGTTCCCGACCCAGTCGAACCCATAACCTCTCGATCAGCAAGCGCGGAACCCACTCGGCCAACGAGGCAATCTTGTAAATTGAATGTATACTGGATCTTCATCTGTAAATCGCGTCATATAGATAATATTAAAGGGGATAGTAATTCACATTTAGTGATAGATAATGCAAATGATATTTACCGCACGAATAGTGCATTAAGTTACATTACCGTTTGTATAATTTATAGTTGTATACGTATTACGTAAGTGAAATATAGTCGATTTTACATTGATTTATAATTAATAAATTTGTTTTTAATTTAAATAATAAATGCTGATCAATGATATTAAGAGAAATTCGAAGAATTAATAATAAATAACTTGATATTCTATATGTTATTATTACGTCACGCGAGGTTCTTTACGGGGTACGCAGAAAACACCTGGTCTCTGCCTACATTGGTATATCTCGGCTTATGTCAGTACATACATACATTTTTGTGTATATATACAACATTATAAAGGAGTTGTTTATATAATATTTATACTACGTGGTCGAATGCGAACATTGTCGCATTCGACCACGAAGTAATACAGCCGTCTCTCCTCCGGTTCCAGAACGCAGCGTAATACGAGCACTGCGACAGGCATTATAATTGGATTAGCTCGGACACGTCCTTCAACTGGCACTGTTAGACGCCATTTAAAGCCATTTTTCAAAACATTTTTGAAAAAGGAATTGAGATTGTATTGTGTTTGACATTCTGAAAAATTCCCATAGATTGACAATGACTAAGTGTGTCAATTGCGGTTCAATATATCTGATGACATCCGGTCTGCAGACATAACCACCGTGCATTTATTTTTATTCCTTGTTCTGTTGGATTCCTGGTTAGTTATGCTATCCATTGAGCCAAGAGTTCTGGGTTCAATTTCGACTATGCTCAAATATTTGTGTTAAGAGCATGTTTACTTGTTCTTCTTAAAATTGTCCTCAATGGGTATTTTAAAGATTATGTAATTTACCAGCCGTTTGATAACTATACTATATATTTGGAACTAACTCTACATGTTTAGCATCAAATGGACTTTTGTGCGCTGTACGAATATTTTAGGTATTGCTAGTGCCCAGTAATGCTTACGTAGTTATGTTCTGGAACCTCACAATGTATCCATCTCACCTGACAAAATGTTTTTGAGATAAATAATCAATTCAACTTTGTTCTAATTTTCTGATGTTTCATACTACATGAAGTTCAAAAGCTATGCAAATATGTGGGTATTTGAATATTAATTTAAATATTATGTATTTATCTTAATATACAAGTAGTATAAGAGAATAAGTAAGGTTTTGAACATAAATTACGCTTTTCTGTAAACCTCGGTTTTTGACATGTCGTTTTATACGTCCGTACCGTCCGGACCGTCGATATCTTTAGAATGTATGGGTATAGTTATTTTTGCGGTAAATTTAATTGAGAATTTATTTAATCAAGACGTGATAATGAAGTATAGAACGAAGATTAAGTTCTTGTTATTTTGCAATGAGCTCGGCGGCTGTGACACTAAGCATTTACCTAGACGCCCTAGATAGTTCTAGAAACAACGCCTACACACCGAGAGTGGACCGACACCGGCGAGATAGTGCGGACAGTCGCTTAATTGGATTTGTAATCGGCTTTCCTCGTGTAAGTAATAAAATATGTCTCGCCTTGAACTTTCTATCATGCTGTATGTTACTCGCATTGTATGAGGTCGTCTTTGTATATTGTGTCTACGTTGTACAGTGATAATAATTTATTCAATGTCATTGATACGTGTGTGTGTGAGTGTGACACGTGGTTTGTAGTCTCATATTACATACATACCTATCATAAAGCAAGGTCTCTCATGGGATAGGCAGAAGTACCGAGTATCAAATATGTATCTCTATCCTCCTAGACCTGCCGCGTTTCGTGTAAATTCTTCACTGTCTTCATACGTGTTGTTTTAATAGTAAGTCCTAATTATTTTATAATTTACACTTATATTAGTATTCTTATACTATGTATGTTACTTAATGTGATTGAAAATCGTACAATTATTGATGAAGATTATGTTATGTTTATTGTTTCACTGGTAACGAAAATAATGTTTACGAAATGTTGTCTGAATTTTTAATTAAAAAAATATTTTAAAGTGATATTAATTGCAAAATGTATGATCTACATAACAACAAAACATGCTATGCATTTTCTCCCTCATTCATAACACACACACACACACACCATCAAACGCACGCGATGTCAAGCAAAACATTTGGGGAATTTATTGCGAAGTCATTTACATTTTATAACAAAGCTTTCTACGAAATAACTGTGTATTTCTATTAATGTGTTTCAATTTATCGCACGCGATCTATTTTTTTTCAAATCAGCCAGATGCTAGATAACATTACGTTAAACTTGTATCTCCCCTAGGGTTAGTCAGAGTGTAGTACACTCTCACGTTTTACCAGTTATGTGTTACTTCTCACATTGAATAAGGGGTAAGCCTGTTGCGAAACAATAAGATAATAAGACAATAAGATATACATACCAAAATAGTATATAATGGATACAGTAAAAGTTTATAGAGTTTCACCCAACAACTCTGTACGGCAATCCTCCAAATCTCCGCTTAGTTTCATCCCGTCTCATCCCATTCACGTGCGTACCCGCTGTTTCAATTCTCAACGGTGACATAAAGGGATTTCTACACTTTAATAGAAAAAAAAAACACACACACACACACACACACACACACGACGCTCTCAGCACACGTCATCCGTAACGAATCTTTATTATGTTAGAAGGGATTTAGCTTGAGAGATATATGGAGCTCGCGGGGTTAGTTGCAGCTGAATTTTATGTAAATGCGGTAAAAGGTACACGGAGAAAAGATATACTCTGTGTTGGCGCGTCGACCGCTGAGGTACGTTCGTGGGTGCTGGATAGATTTAGGACAGATAGATTTAGATTCTAGTTTTATGAGGTTTAATACCTGATAATATGAATGTAGGTCCACTAGTTCTGTATATTATTATTATTGGTTTAGCATAGTTGATACTAGAACATCATTCAATTTTTATTTCATATGTAATTCAGGTTTTTATGTCAGCTCCTCTGCCTAACTGCCTACTTTGTGACAGTATTGACGTAATCAATTATGTTTTTGTTGAATTTAATTTAATGTACATATTTCATGTACAAACAACTATTTCTCTCGTGTGAAGGCGGCGATAGAACTGTAAATACACATTTTTTTTAATTCTTTTAGTGTAGCTATATTTTTTTCAGTTTCACATAATATAAGTATATATTAAAATTTAATTATTATATTTATTAGAAACCACGAGCCGCGGATTTAAGGTTCTAACATACGACGCTATTATTGCTGTTATAACTTCTGACCAGATTAAAAAAACATAGTTTCAGACTAGTTGAACTGGCGTTCTGGAGGGATCAAGGCCCTAGTACAGAAACAAGGAAATATTCACGTTGCCGTAAATGAAAAAGCTAAGGACTTATTTTATCTGTGTTTGATCAGAAGCGGGGATTATTATTTTAGGTGTTACCTGTCTGTTTTTTCTTTACAAACGTATCAGCCTGGGCTTATGTAAATTTCTAGAGCGTTCCCAATAGTCTTAAACCACGGAATGGATACATTCGCTGTAGTTCTTAAATATACATAAATGTACGAGAGGCATTCAGAGTACTTAAGATACTAAAATTTTTACAGCTTTAAGTTTTATTACCGATGGGCGGTGGAAATTCTTCTGAATGTTGTCTTCTTTTTGTATGTTTAATATTCTTCGACCATATTAAAACAAAATTTGTTTGTTTATCTACTTTTCTGGTTTATTAGAACAGTAAAAAAGTTATCCGCTAAGAGGTAGGCAGAGGATTGTAGTACAGCCTGGTGTTTCAGCAGTTGTATCTACATTCTACTATGGGATACCCCATTGCCAAGTTGCCATACACCGGGCTAAAATCCGTATTCCGAGACACAACTAGAAATTGTAGTTATAAAAATTAAATAGTATCCTATCCGGGGTTTGAACCTAGTAGAGCCTCTTAATCAGCAGACGCGCTCGTAACCACTCGGCCAAGAGGCAATACCTACTTTTTATTATTATTATACGTTCCCTCATAAGTTTGAAAATTGTGTATTTACTATTTAATTGGTAACGATAACAAGGTCTAAAACCAAAGGAAATCACCGTAAAAATCTTGCCTGTTCGTTCTTCATGCTCGCGTAACTCTAGCAGCCATCGCTGGTTCATCCGACCTGTCTCGTGTTGGTTGGATGCGCAACTGCCGATCGAGGTGTCCTAGAATCAAATCCCGGGTCGAGCGCTATTGGATTTTTCTAACTTAGATTTTCTAGTAGTGGTTCGGAGTCTGAATATGTGCCCGATGCATGGCAATAAGCTCACCACCTATTACATAGTGGGACGTAAACGTAACCGGTGAAACGTGGGAATGTACACCTTTGTCTACCTTTATAGAGATTTTAGCGCCGAAAAAAGATACGTGAGTTAAGCCGGTTGATTTAATCATGTGTATAAACACGCAGGAAAAACTTCATTTTAAAGTTCTAATTCTTGTTAAAATTCAATTATTCTAGTTTCTTATTGAACTGTTGTACCGACTTTCATTATAATTATTAAATTTGTTATACTTATGTAAATTTCTCTGTTCATTTTCATCATTTATATTTGTCTAAATCTCGCTAGTCCGTAACCTAGGGTGGCAAAAATATGTAGGTACCAAGTGTTTGTGTCTTGTACTAGATATGGTTGTGGGCGAAAATCTTATTTAAGCTTATATGTATTCATACGTTTATTCATCGCTCATTCTCGCGTGTACCGATATTTAAAGCGCCTCCAGCGGAATGTATCGCATGTTACCGCGTTTGTATATTTTGCAGGAAATAGGAAATTTAATATTTATTGAAACCTCCGAAACGAGGGTGGGTTGTTTGATATAATGTGAGTAGGTAATTAAAAATTATCGTTATTTCAAAAAATATGTAACGTCACGTCTGTAATTCCCTAGGAGGTGGGCAGTGTTGTACGTTACCCCGTTTCACTAGTTAAATTTACGTCTCATGGAATTATCGAATGGGTGGTGAGCCAATTGCCATACAACACGAATTCATATCAATTAAAAATTAAAGTATTTACTGTAATGGTTCAAAGTTAATTGTTACATGTAGCGTCATGGAAGGCAAATAAAAACTTAATCAATGGAAAGTCGGAAAGACCTTTTTAATGACTACGGAATTCTTTTTCTGGCTTTTTGTATTGATCCCGCTTTAATTTTCGTCAATCAGTATTGTTCCATTGTGTGGCCGTTGCTAGCTCATTAAATCGTTCTTGAGCACATTTGTCACTAACTACAGGCACTCTAATTCTGGTCTACCATATAACAATCCCATTCTTTTTTGTATATCTTAGAACATTTTCACACACGAACAATTAATGTTCAATGAGGCTCGAAGAGAACCTGTTACGTGTTATAGCTATTTTTCTTTTTCATACAGGAGGAAGTAGGTCAAGTAATAATGTACTAGTATTATAGTATTCCTTATAACTTACGTCACGCGGTTCTTCGATTTCCTTCGAAGACTCTTCACATCCTACCCGGTTTTCCTTTTCAGTTTCCGCGAAAGTCGAAGCGAGGCGAAGGTCAACCGGAAGAGAAGCTGTAATAAGGAGATCACGCTCGATTGTGACATTTTTCTATTCTATATATACGTTTTAATTACGACTGCTATTGAAGTGTGTTAAGGTTTATATATTATTATATCACGCCAGGTTCTCGACGGCGTAGATACTGACTACCTTGTAGTATATGTCTGTAGCCAAGACGTTCATTTATGTATATTTGAAATACTTCTTGTTCTTATTCTACTGAGTCGATAGCTGATCATACAGAATTATATTTCATCATGGTCAAAGTATTAGTCGCAATGTTCAAGGTGCGCCGGGCAGTACCTATATGTTCGAACTATATCAAACATAGTCGCCATAGTTTTTTTTATGTTGATTAGTTTGTAAGATTCCATACTCCAAGCCACTTTTAAAAATTCTAGATAAAATCTAATTAAAATAAGCAATAGTCTCCAATTAGGGATGTGAAGTGAGGAACTCTCTATCAAACACGCGTTTGCAACAACTCAACCAGCGAGGCAAACAATTTTAGTTTTCACGATCGTTTGTGTGCTTCTTTCATATAATTCCTTTCCTGTTGATGCTACTGCCAGGTTGTTCGATTTTGGGTTTAGAAAATCAATTTTTATTTTACTCTGTATAAGTATAATTTTTTCATCATAATAATCAGCCTATTCCCGTCATTCGATCTTATAATTTTATATACCTACTTATGAGCATAATTTTCAAAATACCATATATAGCCAATTACACGCAAATATAGGAATAGTCTAAATAATATCTTGCGAGCCTTTTAAAATTTCCAAGCTTCTGGAAACTATTGCTGTTTAACCTCCTTTATATCCGTAATACAACCTTAAGGTTCAAGTCTTCCTCACGAATTTCGTTTACAACATACCTAACGATATTACTGTGTTGGCGGAAAAAAAATCAGCTCAGAGCCGAGTTAGATGTCAGTCCCTATTTTTCGGATCCATTTTTATGTAATGCCATGAGATTTTCTCCAACACCCAGAGGGGGAGAAGTGGCCGGTTTCAGATATGAAAAAAACAAATGATTAAATGTAAACCCCGCGGATTACGGCGGGCAAGAAAGTTTCGAAGCTTATTATCGGGGAAACATTTTTTATAATATGACTGTTATAACATTATTGTATTTAATTAATATAATAATGTTATTATTTTAGTAGGCGATACGAGATGCTGCGTTCTGCTATTTCCAACTCGCATTCCTAACGAAACTAATATTGACGATAATGATAATATTGATAAAGGTATTGACTAAAAAGTGATATGTATATCTATAAGTGGAAACATAAATATGAGAATCATTCTTACCAACATTGATACAAGCTCCGGCTAATCAATACTTCTTCCATTACTGCTCATGAGTTCTTATACAGGAAATTTTAATCTTGCGTTTGCATCGACGTCAACTAGCACGACTCGTTTTGTTGTTTGGCAATTAAAAGGACGTGTTTGTCAGAAACAAGGTATAGTACGAGATATTTTAGCTCAATACTCCGAGAACATATTATTATCTAAAATTTGTCACTGGTGGGTTCCGACCAATAGCTTTGATAAAAGCGGAACATAACAAGAAAGTTATGTGCGTGTTAAAGTTACTCTTTATCATTTATTTAAACTTATTTTCTTAAACAACGTTATTGGCTAGCGTATGGAGAGGATTAAATTCTCCTACTTCTACGAAATATCAGTCTGAACTTATATTACGCAATATGACTTTGTGTGTTTCATTTTTATTTAAGATCGGATGCTGATGTGTCCGGGATGCGGTTTACCCCTACACATTTGGCTATCTGTTGTCAATTTGCTATTTTCCTAACACAAAAAAGGTCTTTTTATAGGTTTATCGGATTGCCAAGAAGGATATTTGGGATTGTAAAAACAGATAGCATAAAGATTAAATGTACCAGTAAACAATTGTATAAAAAGAAGTAGAGATAACGTTATTGAACAATGTATATAATGTAAAAAGTTTAAAAATACAAACGTTCTTCAATCACACCTGACGAGTTTACTTGCTGCTAAAGAATCACGAGTTCTATGAGAGTGGAATCAAAAATTTAACCAAGAGAGAAGGCAAACAGAGACCAATGGTGTTGTTGATAGGAGATTAAATTCGATTAACAAAATTTCTTAGCATTATGATTAAACCTCTTAAAAGATTAGAAAATAAAATATATATTTAGTTCCATAGCGATCCAATTAAAAAGTTATAGTACGTTTTTGTGAATTGCTCGTTTCAACAGCGCAAGAAAGCAACAAGCGCTGTAAAGCGCTGCGAAGTGCTGCGAGAGTAACACTCTTAAGGCATAATTTACTCTCGACTCTATTAGCTTTTAAATATTGTTTAGCGGAGCAATTATGAACTCAGCGTGCCGTTGCGAGCAGTGTTAGACGCAGTCTGTGAGAGTAATGAGAGCATATTATGGGGTATCTTAACGATGACTTGATTGCCCGTTGGTCGTGTTGGTTGCAAGCGCGACTACCGATCGGCAGGTTCTGATTTCAAATTCCAGGTCGAGCATGCTCAGATTTTTTTAATTTTGTGGTAATGGCTCGGAGCCTACAAATGTGCCCAATGTACGGCAACAGACTCACTATTCTATAGTGAAACGTAAACATGGTGAAAACGTGAGAGTGTGCTACATTCTTCTGTCTACCTCTTCGTGGATTACAGACGAGATGTTACTTATTTACGTATTTGACGATTCCCGGTCCCTAGTACTATAAGGTTTAACATGAAACAATCAAAATGGAAATATACTAAAACTAAAGACTAAATTAAAACATAACAGATTGAATATTAATATTTTTTAAATTATATTGTAATTATAGAAATACACTTCTTTGAGCATGTTTAGACATTTCAAAGTATATTTTAAGCGTAGGATGAAGTTACGTGCGCTCATGTAACGTATAATTTATTATTTACTGCCTATTTCTGTTAGACGGAGGGATGGATGGGCCTATTTCTATATGAAGATCTTGGAACCCTACAATGCAATTATACCATAAGGGTAAATGAGCTTGTTGAGAGCCGGTGCACCGCTGACCAGTAAGTTTGGTCTTATTTGCCATAACATTACTTATTTCACAATATTAATAGGACAAGCTGCATAAAAACTCAAGCATCAAATTTCCAAAAATCCATTGCAATTGTTGTGATATTGGATTGTAATATTAAATTGTTCTTAAACATGAAATAACGGTGGTGTTCAATTGCAAAAGACTTAAACGCAAATAGCATAGGTCGCATAAGCTGAAATATTGAAAATTTTTCAAACATTATTTGTAATTGGACTGCCTCGTTGGCCGTGTGGTTGCAAGTGCGACTGCAGATCGGGAGGTCCTGGGTTCGATTCCCGGGTCGAACAC
>DWEJ01001038.1:0-14099 GCA_018245835.1 Mysoria sejanus stolli
GGTTAGTGAACCTGACCGTTGCGCCGGGGGTCGTGGGTTCGATTCCCACCCAGAATAAATATTTGTGTGATGAGCACGAGCAGAACAAATTTCTGTGTCTGGGTGTAAAAAAGAATATATATCTATTTAAGTATATATTTATATGTATATATGTAATTTATCAGCCGTCTGGCTATCATACCACAAACTCTCTTGACGCTTAGTTTGGAATCAGATGGCCGTGTGTGGAGATGTCCTAAGATATTTAAAATATTTATATTTATTTATACATTGAATTAACATCATACAGATGTTTATAAAATATTTTAAGAAGTGTCCATTTTGAAACAATTTAATTATTAAGTTCTCAACATTGATTCACGAAATCAACCATCATAATCTAATCCAAATAACCCTCGGGGACATCAATTCACAAGTAAACATTATTCACACGTAAACGTTATTATGTATATTTTGATAAATGTGTACAAGACAAATATTATCTACGTTTGGAATAGCAATAAATAATAACATCACACGTTACTGTACAATGTTATCTGATATTTAATGGACAGTCGCTAATCAGGTCTAATTATAGCATGGACACAACAATTTCCACGTTCCAATTGGGAGACGCGAAAAAATACGTTATGCTCGATGTCAACTCTGTACCTTATTATTAGAACCACACGTAAATATAGTATTCGAAGACAATGTCATTAGCTAATGACACAGTGGAACAGTAATGTGGACACTGTAGTGGACACTGGTACTTTTAGCATGGACCGAACATTGAGAACATTCAGTGGAAAATTTCTGTAGGTACAAATAATTAGATCATAATAATATGATATTATGACTAATTATAAATCACTTGGTATTTACGCAGTCTTTTGTGTTACTATTTTATTTTTTATCACATTATAAATCAAATTTCAAGTTACTACTTATTGTTTAAATTATTTTGTTGCTGCTTATTTTTAAAGTTCTAGTTATTAAGTTTGAGATTCAACTGTGAAGGCTTCAACTATCCGTTACCTCTGCTAAATGACATTGTTTTGTTCAGATAGAGATTGTTATCTTAAACATACGATACGCGACTATGTCCAGAGTCTTCTCCTCGTGCATCAATGTGTAAATCTTGTACATCTTATCTCGATAACTAAAGTTTTTGCTTCCAACTCTATGAGTCGTAGTACAGTCAGACCATAGCAAATGGAAAAACATAATCTCCGCCTGCGTCTATGTGAAACACACGACAATATGTATGTACTGATAAAGTATTAATTGTTTATTCATTTTAGCATATTACGAATGCGCCAAGACCGTACGAAACAGAAGTCGCAATAGCCAGAACCTTGTCATTTATGAATAAGGAGATACACGTAACTTGTTTTATTTTTGTGTAAATATCATATGCAGTATAAATTATAACAGTAAAGTGTGCCATTCGTAATTGTTTATATCTACATTTCCTTGTTGTTTAAAGTCCGCAATTGTTATTCAGGTATTACTGTGGGTATTGAAAAAAATTATGACAACATATTATAAGTGCAACATACGAATCATTTAAAAAATTAGCTTTGAATCTTTAAAATTAAGGAGGATTCGATGAATCAAAAATATTTTTTTACGTTCTTTCGTGTCTAATCTCTTTCCAAATCGGTTTAGATATCCTGTAGGTCCCACGTTTTAGCAACACTAGCTAATGCGTTAAGATTCCGTGTTCGATTTCCAATCGGAACAAATATACGATCGATATAGTGAAGTATGTGTTGATATTGATAATATGAAATTGTAAATTAACCTGTACGATCAGTTAACCTGTCCGGTTTGTAAGTATCTTTATAATAAAAGATTCTTTACATCTAGAATCATACTAACTACGACGTAACGAATAAAATACGTAAATTTCCTTGAAACGTAAAATGTTAATTCAATTTATTCCTATTAATAATCAAATTACAAATAAATCGCGAATCTTATATTATTATCTTAGAATACAGTCTATGTTACTTATCTACAGGTATCGATTACTTATATACGATTACTTATAACATATGTATATGTATTTATTTTTCATAGCTGTCCCACAAACCAAAAATTAATAATCGTCTAATACTATTTTACACTTAATTCTAATCCTGTCCAACGTATAAGGGGCCGGAAGAGCACTACAACTATGTCATCAGTGGCAGTAAATGGGACTATTTGATATTAAAATTGGTGTAACTAAATCTGTTGGTACCACCAATTATACGAGTACATGGTGTAAGCCAATGAAGCTAACAGTACTTAATATTGAGAATTGTTAGCTAACAGTACTTAATATTGAGAATTGTTAGAGAAACACAAAACTTAAAAACAACATTGAAACTTGAACTTAACGAATACTTCGTAAATGTAAATATTGATTTAACAATTGGATATTCGATACGATACCGTTCAAATTGTGGTTGAATGATTAGTTTAAGTGCATAAACGTAAATCATGTTTTAATTCTCATTAATATTCTGACAGGCTACTACTGTCACTTTCGTTAGGTGTCTGTTGAAATGTCAAAGTCAGCGGCAACTAAACTATTTAACGCTGCATATGTACATATAATTGAGCGGCTATGCAAATTCTCGATTTATTAACGTAAAGCAAACTATCAGATTCCAATGTTGCCTTGTGTGGTATTAATTTAAATTCCATTTAGACAAAATCTTGATTTTCTTAAATTTCTTATACTACATAATATTCTTAAATAATCAATCCGAAAACGTGATCTATAATATTTTGTATATGTTTATTTGCCTACTTGAATAATACAGGAACTGGGATTTCCTTTCTCAATCATATGATATATATTTTATGTGCGGATTTTTTGCTCCTAAAATCACTGCGGAACCAACGCACAGAAAACTTTTTCCCAGAAAAATATTTGCAATCAAAAGCTTGGGAACCGGCCAGATAATATCTATGCAATAGTTTTAAATCATGAGATTGTTAGTGTTTTACATACTTTAACACTAGACTGCTTGTATAATGACACATTTTATAACCAATGTTACTTTTAAATTAGCATTTAGCAAATATTACTGGACTAACAACATAGATGTTAACAAACAGTCGCTAGTTATGATCACAACCTCATGACTATTTCACATTTATGGTTAAGCGAGTAAATACTTAGAAATCAATTGGTATTCGTATTAGAAAAAACGTTTGAAAATTTAGCCGACTGCTACTTTTTTTCTTTCACGTATGGTGATCAACGCAAAACTTCCTAATTTCATTAACTTTATTTTAGCATCAGTTTCACCATTTTAAAGTCCACTGTTGGACATAGCCACTACGCGCTACTAGCTAACTACGCGCTGGAGTATGTGGATTGGGGATCGCATAGCACGACTTCTTGCACCGCCTATGACGGTGCCTGTAAACGGCCAGAGAATTTAGTCGCACCTAGGTAGGCTGCGCTACACCAGGGTCAGCCACCATCGGGTTGAGACACCTCTTATAACACCCTGATATCCTGGCATAGGGTCGAGGGTTCTATTCATCTTTCGCCCCGGCACGGATGCTTTCGAAATTTGATTATGCTGCGGAAATTAATTTCAGACGACAACTCGTGATAGCCCTTAGATGTAATCGTTCTGAACAGAAACAAATCAACCCGGGAAACGCGATAACCGTGGAGCGCAACAAAGAAATATTCTTAATAATTAGAACAATCGAACAATCGTGAAATTGCCAGCAATGTAAATATTTGTAAACATACAGCCGTAATGTTTATAACCGCTCTTCAGGCCTATTGTAACCAGTTTCATACTTCTGATTATGTAATGTAGGTATGTAAGTATGCTTGAAATGGAACGTGCTAAACACTTTGAACCAAGTTTAAAAACGATTTGATTTAAAGTTAACTATGTGACATAATAAACGAAAAAAATATCTTTGGCGGAATTGTAAGAATTTCAGTTTGATAGTTTAGTAATATTTAGTTTTTTAAGTGTTTAAGATTTATAAGGGCTGATAAACAAAATATTTTTCACATACTAATATTGCTATGACAACTATGACAATTATGACAATTATGACATGACATGACATGACATGACAATTATGACAAAAGACAATGAAACTCATATTTCATTCAATTCAAAACTTAGTAATTATTTAAAACTCGAGAAATATAGGTAGGTATATATTATAATTATCACTAGCGTACATTTTGTTTTAAATCCGAACCGAATTTTGTAAAAGAAACGAATTAGTAATTACCGCTGATCCAACGTGCTTTATCAGATATGTTCTAAGTTATTTTTAAGATGCTAATAAAACAACAATCGTCTCTTGTTAATCTGCGGATATATCCCTTTATACTAGTTATGCTAAATAGTAATATAGTGTTATATGAGTAACATATAAGAGTTATATGAGTATAACGCAAACATAAAATAATTTACAAACAGTTTTATAAATCTAAACGCTATTTATAGAGACTTAAAAAAATTATATACGTATAAGTTAAATGATATCGCATATGAAGGAAGTTGAAGAATTTGCTATTATTTACTTGCAATGAGCTATATCATGCAAGTTAATTTTATAGTAGCACAGTCTCTTAACAAATAGAAAAAAATTCTCCCGAGTAGCAGCCGGATATAATACGTACTGTATTCAGAAGTAACTTAGAAGTAAGAAGTTAGTTTTCTTCGTTCCCACGATTGAAAATTGTCGTTAAAATATTGAAATAAAAATAATAGTTAACGTCAACTAAACTTAACTGCATTTAAATTTATCTACTATTTTTCCCGTTTCATATAATTTTTAAGATACTAGTGAATACACACTTTCTAAGCGAGCGTGCTACATCCTAGGCGTCATCTCGTTAGCAGTCAAATGCTAGCCTATTGATAAATAAATAAATTAATCATATTAATTTATACTTATTTACACAGAAGACATGGTTACCACACATATTTTCAGAAAGAAATATAAATTAATGTAGTAGGCATTCCATTGTTAAATTTTAATATTGAATGCATTAAAAAAAATATAGGTAAAAGTTGAATGTCCATTCAATGATACAAACTTTAATGATCGCTTTGTAAAAATAACAAACAATCTGCTTATGATATGATGCATATTTCTATGTACAACGTGTAATAGTTAATGTTTACTCAAATATATTATGTTAAACCTAAAATTATTGCGTCTTTTATTATCAGTAACTTAACGGTTATAAGCGTTTACTCCACAAATTTAAATTATATCCTTTTTAGCTTCATTGACAAAATATTAGATATTACCTGCTTTATAACAGCTTTGACCAAAAGTTATTACTTTTGTCACAGGTATACATGGAAAGATAAAATTATGAGCATATGTCATAATGCTAATGTATGTAGTTTTAGTGCTTCCTGTTTCATTTAAATTCATTTGCGCATTGTTTGTTTTCTAATTTAAATTTCCCTAACAACAATAGGAAATTATAAGAGTTGCGGCTTTATAACCACAACAGGTTGCTTGTTTTCGCGCTTCCCCTGCTCGCACGTCATATTGTTAGAAAAACTTTTAAAAAAAATGGCAATTTACCACACGTATCGCTGACTTCAACTGTTACTAAAAAAATATATTTAATGTGTTTGTAAACAATAAACATACAAACCTGCGAATTTACCGCGCCGGTGAAACGATCTGTTCTGCGAAACCAAACAAACGACAGCGCGCGATAAAATCGTTGATTTTTGCAACTGTATAATAGTTTATAATTATATTAATGTTTCAGTATATTGTTCATTAATTAACACTTTCGCCAGAACGGCATAAGCAAGCGTATGCGCTTGGTTCAAAACTTTTTAAGTTTACGTAAATGTTTACGCGGATCGTGACCTCCGGAGCGCGCGACCCGCACTGCTTCACGTTTATTACTGAGCCACGGTAATCCTAGCGGAGTTCGCTTCAATTTCCGAACAACCTACTAGTTGAACACGAACGTACATAAACATTATATTACACTCGTGTATGGAAACAGTGTATTAGCGTGAAAAAAGTTACATATATTTCGTTTAACGGTATTCCATTTTCTCCTTTATCCATAGAACTGTAGATATTATACTATAATTATTTTTTTTATCTTCACGCCTATAACCCCGAAGAGGTAGGCAGAGGAATGCAGAACACTTCCACGTCTCACGTTTTAACGTCCTACTATGGAATAGGTGGTGAGCCTATCGCCATAATACTATAATTCATTTAACAATACTTTTTCCTTATCAATGTATTATATGTGTATCTGCAACACATCTGTCTGTAAACTGATCTACCCACCATATCTTACCTAGGTATATGTACATATCACGTGCTTTAAAATGCACTATTAGTACCTAAGCTGTATATAATTTAAAAAATAGTCCTTTCTAACGCTACTCTTAGTGCTGAAGAGAAATAGCTAGATCCACAATTCGCGAATTTGCGCTATTCTTACTTGTGTTTTTTACATTTATTACTGGCCCGTTAGTGATTAGTGACCCAGACTGTTGTGCCGGGAGTGTAGGTTCGATTCCTACACAATTCTGGGTATGATTGTAAAAAATTGGCAATAGTTGTAGTTTACCAGCTATTATGTTGGTATAACACGGGCTTTCTTAAAGCCTACTTTAAGATTATATGAAATACATACATACATACATATCTTCACGCCGGGTCCCTCACGAGTTAGGCAGATATTTATTATATCTATGTATATTACACAAAAACACACAGGTACACATACAACGTAGCGTTTGCCCGATGCATGGCAATAGGCTCACCGCCTATTCCATAGTGGGACGTTAAAACGTGAGACGTGGAAGTGTTCTGCATTCCTCTGCCTACCTCTTCGGGGATTATAGGCGTGATGTTACGTTACGTACACACACAGTTGGGTCGTGTCAATATGTCCTGTAATATTACACAGCTGAAGGTCATTATACCTATAATTGACTGTAAACGTATTGTTTTCATATCTCTGTGTTTATCAGC
This sequence comes from Mysoria sejanus stolli, assembly GCA_018245835.1. NCBI lineage: Eukaryota > Metazoa > Arthropoda > Insecta > Lepidoptera > Hesperiidae > Mysarbia > Mysarbia sejanus. The sequence goes on from DWEJ01001038.1 coordinate 6,994, forward strand.
CCAACAAAGTATTTTATAAACTTCATGCCAATATATTTTTTACGTATACTCCAATATTTGTGTATTTAAATGATTATAATGCATTATTATTTTAGAAAATAATAATGCATAAAATCTGGGAGTGTTCTGCATTCCTCTGCCTACCACTTCGGGGATTACAGACGTGAGATTACGTTTTTATTTTAGAAATATAAATAAAAAGTCAACTCTTTAGACCTTATCCTATTGATAGTATACACCATAGAATAGCAAGCCTATTGCCATACACTGAGCCCAAGCCCAGACTCCGACCCCTGTTGGAAATTTCTATTCTATTTCGAAAATCCAATACTATCTACATATACTACTATACTACGACATAGGATTTGATCCTGAGACCTCTTGATCGACAGTCACGCTTGCAATCGACCAACAAATATTGATTTCCTATTAACACTGAACGAAAATCAAAAAAACTTGGCGCCGATGGTTATATCTCTGAATTATAATTGCTTACTAACCATTCACTCCAAGGCCTCCAATTAACACTTGACGAATCTATCCAATAACGGACAGCAGTATTGCAAGCAAGAAGAGACTTATCTTTTGTACAAGTTAAGTTATTTTCAAAAAATAACGTTGTACTGTCTTATCCTGTAAGGAAGTCAAGAGTTTGCAGGAACTCTTTTTCCATGGATTCTACCAAGCATCCAAAATTAAGATTGGGTGTAAGAAGTCTTATTGAAAAATTATTTATGAAAGATAAATAATTCAATGCAGTGAGTAATATGTTACTCGGTGCTCTCTGCCTACCTCGTGACGAACCTGTTGTACATAAACGTGTGTGTGTGTGTGTGTGTGCATGCGTGCGTGCAACCGAGCGTGCATGCGTGCGTGTGTGTGCGTGGGGGCGCGCGTGTGCGTGCGCGTGCGCGTGCGCGTGCGTGTGCGTGTGCGTGTGCGGGTGCGTGTGCGTGTGCGTGTGCGTGTGCTTGTGCGTGTTCGTTTTCGTGTGCGTGTGCGTGTGCGTGTGCGTGTGCGTGTGCGTGTGCGTGTGCGTGTGCGTGTGCGTGTTTGTGTATGTATTTGTAAGTATGTGGTATGATTAGACATATTACTCACAATGATAGCTTTTTTGGAATGACTTATTATGCCATGAAGACTTGCAGGTGGGTACCCACAAAATGGACAGATTTTATTGAATTGATTATGAAATTGTTCCTCACAAAATGTACACGCAATGTCATAAGCAGAATGAGAATTAAGAATTCACGTAAATACCGTAACCAACCCTATACATGACCCACAACCACGATTAGACCTCGAGGAGTATGAGTACCGCTTAAAAACTATTTTAAAAGTGATCAAGATTTTAATATTTTCGTGCGAATTACTTCTAAAAATTTTAGGATATTCTTTGAACTTATTATTGAACATGCTCGTAAAAAAACCGTAAGGAAAATTACGTTCATAAAAAACACTCCTTCAATAACTAATGCCAATAACTCAAGTGAGAGTTAATCGACAATAACACTAGATAACGAATAATACGTAAAACTTCCTTAATGTTTCGCGCCGCGATTTTTGAACATATTATTTATTAATAGCACAAGAATCTGTAAGAAAACTTAGTCTTCATTTAAGAAAAAAAGTTTGGAAATAATTACAATAGTTACTTATGGCAAAATTAGCCGTCGAATTAATACTCGATATATTCTAGGTGTTAAAAATAATTTATTATGAAAATAAAAACAACATTGGCATATGTTTTACATGCATAGGTTGGCATACCTGATGACATATACAAATAAAAGCGCCATCTGTTGAATTCTAATGCAAGTTTTAGAGTTGTGTTTTTCTCAACTATTTTATATCCGTTTCTATCAATAACTATAACGTCAAGTAAAACAAAAAACGGTTTTTTGAAATTTCATCTCAAGAGATAATTGTTTTCCTAAGAGTAGTAAAAATTTTACAAAATTACTTTGAGTGTGTTGGTATCATTGCTTATGACAAACTTTCGTTCGTTTTCGTATCGTCCATGGCGATATCTGACGAAAAAATATGTTAAAAACTTTGTTTCAGTTTACTAAAAAGTAGAAAATAGTTGATTTTAGTGAATAAATGTTAATATTCTGTAGAACTACTGCCATCGCGGAGAATTGTGTTAAAAAATAAGCATTTACAAGAACAGTTCGAAAAATGTTATTGTGTGATAAGTTTCATAATGGCGGCCCGTCGCGTCCCCCGCGCTTCCATTTCGATGACAGTCAAATTATGACAATGCCGATACGTAGAATTCTAAAATATGTTATGTTTTTGTAAATAGTTTTACTAGAATTATATGTGTATAGTTTTGTAAGGACTGAAAATGAATCAAGATCATCACAATATCAATACGGGTGGTGGCCAGCCGCCTGGCAATTCGGAGGTTCGAGTGATTACATTTAAAGTTTTTCGAAGTATCGTATGTGTTCAGTGTTTATATCTGAATGTAAAATATTGCAGCCGCAGAATCAAAGAGTTCAATCTGCGCAGCAGCAACAGCAGGGCAATAATCTACCTCCGACAACGTCAGCGACAGACTTGAGAGTAAACTCTGTTAACTCGGCAGCCGTGAACGTAGCTTTGTCGAGCGTTGCCAAGTATTGGGTATTTACAAATCTATTCCCTGGACCATTACCACAAGTGTCAGTATACAATTTGCCTACAAATGCCAGAATCGAAAATGGAAAACCTGTACAGGTATTTATGAAATTAGAATTTACCTTCGCCAAGCAATCATTCATATTCATCTTACCATTTCCTTTTCATCAAGGTGTACGTTACTACATACATTGTCTAGATACGTAATTAAAAAACGGATTTTGTGAAGAGCTTTTATTTTCAAATCTTTTCATACCATACTATAGATGATAAATGTATAACCTTTACCTTTGCATAAGTCAGTTACCATGCTATAACATATTAGCTTCATGCTTCTATAATTATCAGTGTAATTGTTATGATGGCAACTGGCAAATTAAACTAATCTATTCTTGTGTTAACTATGCAAGCTGTTACAGGACCTTGGTCAGACCCACAGCATACTCAACGGTGATCCAAACATCATACTTGGACACCATGCTGGTCAACAGGTTACAGTATCTGCAGCAGGTCAACAGATACCTGTCCCTCAAATTATTGCCACACAATCTGGACAAAGTCACGGTAAGCACTTTATATTGTACCTAATAAACATTTGCTATTATAATTACTTAGGAGGAAGTATTATTATATTATTATAGAATATTATAATGGTTTCTTAAGACCATAGCATATTATGCTTTTAGTTGTCATGTATCTGAGTATGTTCTGCATACTGCTGACATTGAAGAGTTCTCACAAATTATTATTGCATATAAATTTAACCATAACACTATTACATCTATTAATTACATAAGTTTTAGATTTAATTACATTACATTTTATCTTGTATATATTTTATTAATTATGTTCTAATAATACAATATGGCTATGCATTCATTGTTATTATGTGATTTACATTCATAAACTATTTTAAAACATTATAAAATCACTCTAGTTGTCCCTATTTTATATTGTGTAACATTATTATGTGCAAGTAAAATCTCAAATAAAAATTTTAAATCCAAGAATTACTATGGACATCAGGTATGCCATTCCACTATTACAAAGCTTTTCTTTGTTAATTCAATTTGACAATGTTATAAAAAATATTTTTTTATTAAGTCTTAAATAGTTGATTCTTATGATTAGTTATGGTGCAAATGCTTGTTTTCATTAAATGAACATTATTATTGAATATTTTATTTGTAATGAACTAATTTCAATTTTTAGAAGCCCTTGTGACACACGGTCAGCAGCAGGAGCTGACGACGCAGCAGGCATCTAGTGGCACACAGGTGACGGTGAGCGCAAGCCAGAACACTCATCAGCAGGTACCCAATAATCGGGTCGAGTTTGTACAACACCATAACATTGATATGGTAAATCATGTGGTAACCCACTCAGATAATAGCCGGAATGCTAAAACAAGTTGCTGGTCTGTAGACAGTAGGATTAATATGTTATGTGGTTTCAGTACCTGCATGAAACTTTTATACCTTAATTAAGTACTAATATGATACTGTTTGTTGTTAAATATTCAAAATTTATATTGCATGCAGAGACAATAACATCATTTTGAACTGAGTAGATTACTATGTGCATGGTAAATGACACAAGAATCTTATTTGGCCTTAATACATACAAGGATATGTGATTTTTTATATTATCTGTTTTATGTATTGTTAAAATCAGTAACTTGTATGTTTAAATCTTCGTAGTATCTATCTGTCTTTAAGTATGTGTAATAAAAGTCCATGTGGATGTGAATAAAAAAATGATAGTTATTATACTTGGCTATAATTTGATAAGAATGATTAACGAATATCTTAATAAAAAGTAGCACTGCACATTGATTATGCAAAAATGTATATTGTTTTACTGCCCCACTAAACTACTTCAGTAAGAATTAAGTTGACAATCCTGAAGACTATCCTTCAAAAGCATTTCAAATTCTATGCAGTTTTGAATAATTGTAAATATTTACAATGATGCCAATCATTTTAAGGTTATGTGAACTGTTATATAGTTTTGTTTTGTATCAATGAATGTTGACTAATCTATCATTGGGCCTGTAGACTAGTGATGGATTACACTGCTATGGTTCAACTAGCAGTTTGTACTATGTTCCACTAAGATCATATGTTTTTCTCTGCTTAGGGACATCAACAACAGCAACAACAACATTTACTACAACAACAACTTTTGGCGGCCACACGACAAGACCACGCAAATCAACAGGTTTGTTGATATTAATATTTTCTTTGATGCTAATGTTGCTAAGAAATTGTATCACATTGTAAATGTGAAATGAACCGCTAATTGATATGTACTGTACAATTTTAAAGTTTGAATTGGTTTCCCAGCTGATCAGATTACTAAAATAAAATAAATTTAATCACATTATCTGAATGTTTGGTTACTATATAGCATTATTGATATAAAGAATGTATAACATTGTAAATAAAAAATCAATCTGCACACTTAGCATACTCAAAGGAGAATAATTACAGCAGATAATTTCACTCTATTATAGAACAAATAACTCAGTATTTTTAATGGTTAATAAGATAAGTCTTATTATTGCCCTTTAGCAAAAATCTAAATTCTTATGTGAGATTTTGCTCTTTTCTTACCGAAAATGTTTAGCCATAATTCTTTACACCATCTGCTTCATAAATAAGGCAGAATATTTGAAATTAAACTATAGGAAATTAGTCATTGCCTTGTTCTTTTGGTCGCATTTTTCAGGTCTGATTGTATATGGTAAATTCAACATGCAGTTAACACATTAAATGCAGATATGTTTATTTGAAATGAAATATATTAATAGGTACACTAGAAATGTGTTTTTAGGGTGTTTTGAACACATGTAAAATTTGTATAACTTGCTATATTCCATTGTACCAATGTTTTTATTTGTAATGAAAATATCCTGTCCTGTACTTCACGCTGCTTTATATTACAACCCTGCAGGTCAGTGAGGTGAGTTTGAGACAGTGTACTAGGAACATTTGAATGCAATTATTTATAAGTAAATTGAGGACAAATAGTGATTTATCGAAAAATTCTCAGGTTTTGTCTCTAGTGTTTTTATTTATCTATTTGTAAACATTTAGGCAAGTGCTGTTAGATATGCAATTATTGATTTTTATACTTAAAAACATTCAGCTTGCACATTACAGGCACTTGTATTTTTTTTTATTCTCTGGCATGTTTCTTATTGCAGATGACATCAATAGTATATTTTACACAAAATTTTTTAGAAAGGAAATATTTTTGTGAATTTTATTTACAATATTCTATCTAATTTGCTATAGATTAAAATTTTATTGATCTTTTTTACGTAGTAAAACATAGGTATTGTGATTTTAATCGCATGTTCAGCCGTGTTATTCTATAGGCTTATTACTTTCAGATCTTGCTGAATTTATTTTTTCACAAGATTTATAATGTTACTGTTTAATCTGTAGATCCAATTAACCGTAAGTGAAGATGGGATTGTCACGGTGGTAGAGCCTGGAGCTGGCAAACTTGTTGACAAGGAGGATCTGCATGAAGCTATCAAAATGCCAACAGACCACACTCTCACTGTTCATCAGTTGCAACAAATTGTGGGCCATCATCAGGTAAACAATAAAGTTGGAATAAAAGTAGGAATATTATGCCCTTTTAAAAACTAATGAAAAGCCAAATTTGTATCTTATGGGAATTATAAAAAGTTGTGACAGATAAAGCTGCTATTTTTTCGCGTAGTTAAATATTACATGAAACTAAGTACAAAATAACAGATGACAGATATAAAAACTATCTGAGAATGTAAATCTGTATAGTAAATGGTGCTTTTATGTACTATTCTACACTAGGTTTGCTTGAGCATATAGAAATAGAATTGTCAAAACATTAAATTTATTTACTTCTATTCAAGATATCTACAATTTGTAAAAGTTGACAAATATCATTCTTTACACTCGTCTGTACTTCAAAATTATGTAATCTATAGAATATAATAGCAGCTACCATATTTGTTTTCTATATTTTTGTTTATCTATAATGAAGTAAATATTGCAGGTAATTGATAGTGTGGTGCGGATAGAACAAGCGACAGGCGAGCCGGCTAACATCCTAGTGACGCAGAATCCAGACGGCACCACCTCGATAGAGACCAGCGTGTCGGACCCGCTGGCTATCGTCAAAGACGAGAAAGCCGTCGGCAAAATTGAGGCAGCACAGTTCGCGATACCTACAGAGATCAAGGAAATTAAAGATTTGAAGGTATGTTTAAGACCCTAGGTTGGTTAATGCTCCATAACTTGCATTTATATGTAATGTTGGTAAAATACATTCAATCGCGTTTATTGTAGTTTAAATTTTTTTATTGTTGGATATCAGCATTACTGAGGTTGTGCAATTTGCGACTAGATTTAATATCTTAATATATATAAATTACGTGTCACGTTGTTTGTCCGCGATGGACTCCTAAACTACTTAACCGATTTCAA